>JAYMSL010004104.1:0-11518 GCA_036897195.1 Plantago coronopus | reverse complement strand
TGCTCGCGAGCTGCTCGCGAGCAACGATCATACTATAAGGGTGATCGATTCAAGCTCGATAACCAGACGAGCTTGCTCGCGAACGAGCTCGCGTTGACCAATCACGAGCTCGAGCTGAGCGTTGACCGAGCTTTTTTTCGAGCGGCTCGCGAGCGACTCGGTTCGTTAACACCCCTAGGAGGGAGGGAGTATTAGTTTTATTATTAAAAGTTTAAAACATCAATTCTCAACCCAAATAAAATCTGAAAAAGTAGAATAAAAAAAGAAGAAATAATAAAAAGAAAAAGAAGAGAATTCTTCAAGCTTCTTAGAACTCAACGCAGGCCTTAATTTCAGGCAAGCCATGCGCCTTTACTTGCTGTGTTTCTCTTCTTCTTCTCCACACATATTTTATTTATTTATTATTCCTTTTCTTTTTTGCTGTCTCTTTCTCCTTCTATGAATTGACCAGATAATGAAATCCCTTTCTTCAGTTTTTCAATCTTAATGCTCAAAGAAAGGGGTCAACTTCTGTTTCTCTTTCCATTTTTGTTTCTTGGGGCTGTTTGATGAGCTGCTTTTCCCAATTGTCAACAAAAAGGTTAAAGAAAGAAAATGGTTTTGTTTTGTGGGTATTAGCTTTCACCAGCTGAGGGCAAAAAACAGGGTTGATTTGAGCTGGTTGATTTCTTAGGGTTTACTTTTGGATGGATTGTTTGGGTATATTCCTGGGGAAGCTAGGATTAATGTTGGTGATGGCAAATTATTGTACCTGTTGAATTTTTGAAAGGTCAACTTTTGTCCTCTTGATGAATTATTGAGCTTTTCTTTTATTTATTCGTAATCCTAATTGTTCTGCGTTGAATTGACTTATTGGTTACAGGTTTCAATTGTGACAGCTTTTCATTCTTCTTGTTGAATTAGTATTAGTTTTTGTTGAATTAGTATTAGTTTTTGTTTTCATTCACCTGTCTGAATTAGGATTCTCCTCTTGTTATTGGATTTTTCATTATAAATACCTGATATCCATTCTTGGGTTGATAATTGTTTCTTGTGTTATTCAGCTAAGCTTCTTGAGTTCTTGAGATTGGGTCTTTTCTTCGGTTTCCAGCATGATGGAATTGGATACAGCAACGAATGGGATCGGCGGCGAGGAGGTTCGCGAGAATGGCAAAGTAGGTGGTTCGAAATTGATGGGCTCTGGGAGTCTAAGCGCTAAATCTTTGGGTGAAGGAAGCATTAGCAGTAAAGACATGATTTTTCGAGCTGATAAGATCGATTTGAAGAATTTGGATGTTCAGCTTGAGAAGCATATGAGCCGGGTTTGGTCTAGAAACGTTGAGAATAACCAGAGACCTAATGAAGCGTGGGAGATTGATCCTTCCAAGCTCGAAATCCGTTATCTCATTGCTCAGGGGACCTATGGAACTGTTTACAGGGGTACCTATAATACTCAAGATGTTGCAGGTAACTACTCTCCTTTTAACTTGAATTTATATTTTTTTGCGTTTCGTCATATTCTGATGAGGTTAAAAGTTAAAGAAAATATGCCTCTCAGCTGTGTGGAGCCTATTATATGAGTTCTTCATATCTCTGTTTCTAATGGGCCTGCGGCAGCTCCTACAGCTTGGGGAGCTGAAAACATGGGGCTTGCCGTATATCGTTATTGTTTATATCTTGATATTGTGTAGTAATTGCGAGGTCCTGGCATGCCGTATATCGATATTGTTGGTGTTGTGTGATAAATGCTAGGTCCTGGCTTGCCGTATACCGAGATTGTTGATATTGTGTACTAATTGCTAGGTCCATAATTTTGTTCTAATTGTTTTCTCCTATAGCGGATGCCTTATATTTATTTAATTGATTATTATTTATTTATTTTACAAAGAGGAATCTGTGCTTCTGACACATTTAGTTGGTTTCAGACTGAGTTGGTTGATCATATATAATGTAGTAATGATTAGGTGTTCAATGATGAAGTAGGTAGGAAGGAGCAGTATCTGATATGTATAACACACCCTTTGATATAGCCTTTTAGTATTTTACAGCAAGTTTCGCAAGTTTAATTCCAATGATTGCTATATTCGTCATAGTTTAAACAACGGTATTATTTGTCTTACAGTAAAGCTATTGGATTGGGGAGAGGATGGTATGTCCACCGCTGCTGAAACTGCTGCACTTAGGGCATCATTTAAGCAGGAGGTGGCGGTTTGGCACAAGCTCGATCACCCAAATGTTACCAGAGTAAATATCTGAATTCTTGACTTTCTAGCTTTGATTATTAACTTCACTGCAACAAAGCATGCCATCTAATGTGGGCAGTAAGAGTGGTTTATGGCGAAAGTTGCAATTCTATGTTGGGTGTTTTTTACATAAAGAATGATTAGAAAGTGGTGGTAATGATTAAAAAACGTATGATGAATGCCAAAGAGGCATCTGTTATGACAGTAATGGTCAAATCTCTGGTCCAAAATATGTCGAGAATGGGGTGGAAGTTTCTGATTGAACAACCTAAGATTCATGTTCTAGAATATGCACCTTTGCAATTGATTAGGACACATTGTCTTCCATTAATTTCAACACTAGAACTTATTGTTTCTTTACTTGAACGTGTGTGCAGTTTATTGGTGCTTCCATGGGTACTTCGCAATTCAAAATACCATCCAAAAACCCTTCAGAGGGTTTCACAAACCTTCCATCGAGGGCATGTTGTGTGGTCGTTGAGTTTCTTCCTGGAGGTACACTAAAAAATCACTTGTACAAGAACAGGAAGAAGAAGCTTGCCTTTCGAGTTGTGATTCAACTTGCATTGGATTTGGCCAGAGGGTGAGTTGTTCTTTTATATTTTCGCAATTGGAGATCTATGGGGTATTTGGAGTTACTTTTAGTCTCAAGTCTCAATCTTTACATCTTGTTCATTGAATTGCAGACTTAGCTATCTGCACTCGAAGAAGATTGTGCATCGTGATGTGAAGGCTGAAAACATGTTGTTAGATACAAATAAGTCTTTAAAAATTGCTGATTTCGGTGTTGCCCGTGTTGAAGCACAGAATCCCAGGGACATGACAGGGGAAACTGGAACCCTTGGCTACATGGCCCCAGAGGTACTTTTATCACCAAACTTATATTCGAATTTAGATTAGCTAGGCACATTTGTACTGATTGATCAATTATTTGTCGTTTTTGGTTCCCAAATTTAGGTATTGGACGGGAAGCCCTATAACAGGAAGTGCGACGTATATAGTTTTGGAATATGCTTATGGGAAATATATTGTTGTGACCTACCTTACATGGACCTTAGTTTTGCTGAAGTTTCCTCTGCTGTTGTTAAACAGGTAAACTTTTTTTCGGCCTTAATTTCGCCCTCCACTCGGATAGTAGATGCTTTATGACACTAAGATTGATATTTGCTTGATTCTATATTGGTAGAACTTGCGACCCGACATCCCAAGATGTTGCCCCAGTTCTTTCTCGAGCATTATGAAGAAATGTTGGGATTCCAACCCAGAGAAAAGGCCCGAAATGGATGAAGTTGTGAAGCTATTGGAGGCGATTGATACGAGCAAAGGAGGAGGAATGATACCGGAAGATCAAGCGGGAGGCTGTTTCTGCTTCGCGCCCACTCGCGGACCCTGAGATTTTTGTTTGGGTTTTTTTCTTTCTTTCTTGCTTATAGTATTCGTCGAAACATGTTCTCCTTTGATTCAATCCCCTTTGCATAGAATGTGGATACAACAAATATTCGAGACTTTGAAGTCATTTTGATATAAACACGTGAAAGTTTCATTTATTTGAGATTGATAAATTAAATTTTATATTGAATGTATGTATCTAGTTACTTACTCTACTACAATACATTGATACAGTACATACACAGTACAAATTATACTACTTTCAATTTAAATGTATGAAGGCAGACTTTCAAGAAGTCACTTTGTTTTGGTTTCTATTCCCATTTTATCAGCTCTAATGTATCTTCAAGAGAAATGTGGTCAATATAGTATGTTTAGATACAGGACCTATATATACATGTTCAGTATTCATGAATATTGCATCTTTATATAAAACATGACTGATTGACATTCGATTAAGTTTTAGAATTATCGAGTTTTTTAGTACATATTCAGTATTCATGAATACTACATGTTCATATTTAAACAAACCAGAATTGATTGTCACTGAATTAAGTTTTATAGTTATCGACTTTTTTTAAGTCTTGTAATAGTAATAAGAGTTTTTAAAGATAGAAAGAAAAAAATAGTGTTCAACTCAATGTCAAAACTGTTAATTACTGTCATATTAATATATGGGATTAACTTAGCTCCCTAACTCAATGTCAAAGAACCGACAATTATTGCTAAAAACATGTGATATTTATACGTAGGGTTGATTATGTATATCAAGGTTATTAGAGTTTATATTGTTAAAGAAATATGGCTCTGTTCTTTTCAGCTAAGAATTCCGGAATGGAACTGAATCTGAAGTGAAGTTCAAATTTGAACTAACCAAATCTGAATGGATCTGAACTGAATAAATCTGAACTTAAGTTGAAAATAACAGAGATTATATGATGATTTTGAGAATCAATTCCCCAACTTACAAATCAACAAGTTCAAATCGTAACTGTATAGGCTAAACTCAACAACTTCAAAAAATCGTGGTGGTTTGTCAATGTTATTACATTTAGATATGGGATACACCACTTTGTAAGAACTATTCTGAAAGAATTGGTTATGCAGGGGCATAAAACTTCTCATTACTGCTACAGTGCTACCTACATGCTCATGAACGATGAAGCATTCCGCCGCCATGACTGAAGGAGTGTAGAACACCGCTCTCTGTCTCAAACACAGACTATGAAATTCGAAAAGATGATCAAAATAGAGAAGGACGGCCACTGCGACCAAGTGATTTTCTAAACGTCGCCCTTGAACTTGGCAGATTGTTTCCTGCCAGAAACTGCTCGATCAACCTGGCAGAATTAAAATGATACGAGTACAAAAGATGATTTATTAGACTATTTTTTGGAGATGCGTGATATAATTGAAAAAAGGAGATGCGTGATGCATGAACAAAACACTCACATGCTGCAAATAGCCTTTTGTGATGCCGCAAGCTCAAGATCTGGAAAGCTCTCCTCCATGCGATAACCCAGCCAAACATACAAATCCAGCACCTTCATACACAAAAAGAGGTCAACTTGCTCATCCATGGCAATGGAAAAGCGAAAACTCAATTTTTTACTCGATTTGCCTTTTTGAAAGAACTTATGGTTAGAAAAAGATAGAAGATTACATGAAATATTGAATTGTATTCTCATGATCATTAGCAAGTTTTCCGGAACACTTCAAACATTTTTTTTGTTAAAAATGTGGACAGTGGAAGAAAAAGACTACATGATTCAACTTCCAACAGGATATTGTGCACACACCAAATCAGGAGCTATGCAGTACATGTAGTGTAGTACTGTAGTCATGTAATGCAAAGCAGTTTAACAGTAGAATTTTCACAATAGAGTGAGAAAAAACACTGACCTTGTGAATTGATTCAAGCTCTCCAAGTTGTGCAGGTGTTTTTGGCACTTTTAGTGTCCCTGGAGTAAATATTTCCTTGAGCCGAACTATGCGACTTTTAGAATAACTCGTAGCAAACTGCAAACAAGAGGAGAATAAACTTCTGTATCCAAACAAAATAAAAGGCTACACAAGTATAACTAACCTGAGTGAGCCCTTGAGAGGAGATATTATCAGTCATGTCAACTGGACTACATATTAAAATGGTAATGAGTTGACGTAGAAAAGAAATTTAAAAAGTATGTAAGAGCTGTACGGAAAATGACCACGAAGAACTAAAACCCCTAGGATGGCATCTGATGCTGAAATAAACTCTAGGGACAGAAGTTTTCAGGAAGATTCAAATGAAATATACTTTTTTTTTCCTTTAACTAACACAAGATCAGTTTGATATGGATAATGGCAATCTACTTGCAGTTGCCAGGGAACAGAGTCTGTTACCTAATAGCAAAAACGTATTTATCATTCAAGCTAAGAGGTAGCTCATCAATAACAGTGGCAACTTTCTGAAAAGATGAACACAAGATTGGAATAAAAAAGTTAAATACATATGATTTGTAACTAAGACAATCAGAGGACAAGAAATTTCACTCACCAACATTTCCTCAGAGTCAGTTAAGAAAAAATTAGCTGATAATTTGGCCTTCTCGACAAAATGCTCCTGGACGGAAAACAGAAAGGTAAGAAGAAACAAACAAGAAAAGGACGATCTGGAAGGTGAGAGAAAAGATCTACAATCGAGTAAAGGATGGAATATGGATTCACTTCAAGTAGAGGTTATGTGCTATATATCTCAGATTCTCAGTAACAAGATGGCAAACAGGTAATAACATCCCGAATCGATCTAATAGTGATTATTGGCACGATGAATAAGGGACACATATTAGATTAGTCTGCACACTTAATAGATCCTTGACATTTGTAGCTCTATAACAGTTGCCAGTGATGGAAGCATGAAGCTTGCAGTAATATCATGCAACGGTCATACATAGACATGTAGGTGGGAAGAGACTGGGCCAACATACCAATATCTGACGCAGGCCATAAGTTGGATGTAAACATGAATACATATATAGCAGTTCGAATGTTGGAAACAGACCAGCTTTCTGCATTCGGAACATGTGCCACCAGTATCAGCAATCACGAAGTAAAGTGAAATGATTCCAGCTAGACTGGAGAACCACATTTTTCCTATGCATTTTACCTCTAGGATAGGAGATGGTGAACTCAGTGCTGAATGAATTAAAGGTAGATCATTACTATTCAGACAAGTCACTTCACCAACTGGATATTTAGATTTATATCTTCCAGCTCTTCCTACATTGAAAGAGATGACTCAGATATTGAAATACTGACACTTCCTTATGGAAGTGATTCAAAGAAGCTATTGTCATTGCAACCAGGTAAAGGATTAAAAGAAGAAGCTGTATACACTATATGTACTAACATTATGTCGGTGTTTTTGTGCAGAGTCTATATCTGAGTTAATTGTCCACAACTAATTAGTTATGTCTTTCAAGCTTTATACTGCAAGTGGCAAGGCTAAGAATAGTAATTTATCCGTGTCTTCTAAATCGGACACTAGCAAAGTCACTGCTAGATAACAGTGACAGGAGCACTCACCAGCAATTTGTTTAATCTCAGGAACAGTGAGCACCCGATGCTCCTCGCCATCAAATTTTACCAGTTTCGAGAAAATAATTCTAGATATATTCAGGTTAAGACCCATTCCAATGGCGTCACTAGCGACGAGAACATCAAACTCACTGTTTTCATCATTGAACATTTTCGCCTGCAATTCTAAAGATATATTAGTTCTGCCACTATTGCTTCATCATAACGAGAGGGAAATAAAAACGGAGCAGACATATTCTTATTGGAAGAGATCCCCCTACACAAACCATGAAGTTGGAATACTATATTATGGAAAGCATGTGCATAATAAAGTAAAGCTATGTGATTAAATTTATGATACAAATAAAGCATCAAAGACTAGCTGAACTACCAAGATAAAATAGAACTTTCACGTCACAGGAAATAGACATCGGTGGAACAATTGTTTCACAAATCCTAATGAGAACTGATATGGAAACGGGGTCTACAGGTAAGAACAATGGAGACAAGGAAAACTGGAAAAGAATCAAAGTCAGAGCAGATAAACCTGTCTTGTTCGTGTCTCTGGAGGTAATGAACCATAAACAACAGAACAAAGATGCTTCCCTTCCCTTTCAATTTGTTTCTGTGAATACAAAAGAAAACATAATATCAAAGATTGGAACTGCAGTAAGCAATAGCACTCGATGGTATTGGAAGTATGAAATGTATACAGGCAATGTAAGCCATATACAGAAAAAAAAATACTGTAGCAACTGATATGAATCGAATAAATCATGTAACCGACCTAGACATGCACCCTATTGCAAAGAAGTCCAAAAAAAAAAAAAATCATATCAAGAAACAAAATGCAAAATCACAGACAAATTTACAAGTTTGTGTGAGATACGCAGCTGCACAGTTACATTCTATATCCGATTCCTCCAGCTCTCTACTAACATATTATACAGATCCATGGGATATCCTTTTTAATGTAGTTTTCCTTTGGCTGTGAATGAGCAAAATTTGCTTCCCTGTATATAGTATTCTACAATTTGTTATAAATTATAATAAGGGGAAAGGCGTCACTGGCTCTGGAAGGTGTTTGTACAGAAAATTAAGTGAACTACATTTGTTCATCCTCACCCTTATCTTGTAAATTTGCACCCGTGAAAATGTGACGATGCAGTCACCAGTCCGTATGTTGGAGAATGAACCAAGTGGGGCAGTCATTGGAACAAGAGGTGAAAGCCTCTCATACGTTTCAATCTACAAGAAATACGGAAGCTAAGATCAAAGTTGCAGACTTGCAGCCAATGTGAATATATTCCTTACAGAAACTTAAAGAGTTCCTTCAGGAGGCAAAAACATCCCAAAGCAAGAGAAAAAAAATTATACCTTAAGATTATCATCAGTCACTCTAAGTATTTCCTGTATCAGTGGTACAACTGCTGGATCCCCACATAAGTGTAACTCATCAGCAGGTATTCCTAGCAGAGCTCGTGTAAATGAAAAACCCCTTATTTTACACCCCATCATCTGTTAAGGTCATGACTTATGAGCATAAATATGAATCAAAACTGAGATACATATTCTTCACTGAATTTGACATTGCAAGGAAATAGAGGTGCAAATGCTTGAATTTAGAAAATTACAGTATAATTGGAATGAGAATTGCCTACTCAACAACATTCTGTTTGTGCAGTTTACCCAACATTTGAAATTTCTCTACAAAGCCTCTAATGTCTTATTAATATGCGATTCCCGCGCTTTATTACAAAATTGAAGCCAGTATGTCACAGCAAAAAACATTCAAAATGTCACTGACAGTGAGGTTGTTGAGACAGGTTAATTTATCATGGAAAGGATGTTAACAATGACATTTCCAATGTTGGGTTTGTATGATTTTTTTTCCAAATTGAAGACCAGCAGATTCAGATTCTTATTTTTCTTAATCTATTCAAAGCTCGTAAAATTTTGCAGATATTCTAGAACTAATTTTCATCAAAAGGTTACTCTACCATATAGTAAGGAGTAAAACAATACCGCGGCTGACCTGAATCTCATCAACAACTGCACAACTATACTCAGATGTCACATCGGCCATTTCTACAGTTACAGCTTGATGCTTTGCTCCATCAATTAAATCTCTCTCTTGTCCAGTGATAAGATCGCAAGGAACTTTAGCCTTGTTTAAGCGCTGAGCAATCTCCCATGCCAAAAGCCTTAATGGCCCACAATATATACCTACGACAAGGTAAAATAAACTCACCCTGACGTGCAGCTCAAAGCAATTCTATATGGATATGGACAACCGAAGGCAGCCTCAATGAAGGATGAAAAGGTGGTGGCCATACCAGAAGAACTCGACTCCAGTCGCTTCAAAGCCTGATACGTTTTACCACTATTTGTTGGACCAACATGTAGAATTATATTTCTTTTTTTCTTTCGAGCAACAGGATACCATGCATGTGGACGCCTAAATTATGAAGAGAGGGTTGATAAACAGAATTGGTGAAAATGTACAATCGAGAAGCAACAAGAAAATCTCAGTCATATTTCTCTTACGTAAGATCTTCAAAATCATAAGTTTTGGTGCCTGTAAAATCATAAGTTTTGGTGCTGAGCATCCTGACGTATATGGAGAGACCATTAGAGATCCCAAACTTGGAGTCCCGGATAGAATGATAGAATTCGGCATTATCTGATCAATAAACCAGAATCGAAGATGTGACTGGAGGACTCACCATGAATTAAACAGTAAAATAAGAGTTTTATTTATTTTATTTTGAGTCAAGAAACGTGGTACTAAAAATGCAGTTTCCCTTGCATAGTATGAGGATTAGTATTTGTCAGAAACCATCTTAGCCAAAACTATGCTTCTTTAGAGAACACACGGGTACACTTAGTTTCTTTCAGAGTCGAGCCACACATTAAATCATCCACCTGATCATCTACACTACATACAACTGGCTAATAGAAATTGCAGTAAAAAAAACCACACAGGCAATACATCAAACACATTGCCTTCAAAATAATCATTTCCAAGTTTACCACAATTATACAACACTAGACTGCATTTTTCGATATAATTGGAACAGAAAAACACAAGCTGAATTGAATAGCTGAGCTACTAGCAAACCTTTCCCTACATGTAAATCCATACATCTCTTCTAAATTCTAATCCTCAAAAGGTGTCAAGAACAACAACTAGGAAGATAAAACGAACATGTGAAGCAGTATAAAATAACAGGAAGTGGGGCAGTGTTGTTACCAGGAAGAAGGGCACGTGAAAATCTTCGGCGAAGAAGCAAAGAAGCCATTAATTTGGACTGCAATGCAGCTGGGCTTTGCAAATGGTTCAGGTCTTGTTGGAGATGGTTGAAATCATGAAGAAACACAAACAATTTTTGTAGTGAAAATGAACAGAAAATAAAAAGAAGAGACAAATTGTGGAAACGAGGATTTTCGGCGATTGTAGCGGGTATTGTTGCCACCGGCGTTATTCCGGTTCGTTTTATGCTTCTTTGCCTTCTTTAAACCTAAACTCGTGTGGACTCATGACATAGACGAACGTCAAGCTGAGACACTTGTATTGTGTAATTATAAATAATTAGTTCGATTTTCGATGTTGGTGAATGGAGACTATTAAGTCTAGAATATGCAAAAAAATTGGGAACTCAAAACTTTATTTAGTAATCTCCGAGATGTTTCAAGTGCGTAACTTGGTGTTTTAAACAATTTTTTATGTGTATATTAAAAAGACGTCTAAAAAATGCCTCATTGTTATTGAGGCTGAGTATTATAAACTTATTAATGTAACAGTTAAATTATTTAAATCTTAAATTAGTTGATATTACAAAAATATCACTAATGCTCTAATCATGTTGTTGGAAGTTTATGTTGCGTGAGGTAAATTGTTCTGTCATTATAAGCGGCTCTGTGTTAAACATATGGGAAAATTACAATTAAGGTGGAGTTGGAATTTTTTATTCTTCAAAAAAACGACTCGCTATACATTTGTCTAAAAATTTGAACAAAAAAGTGCAATTTTAATGAATTTTAATTGCACATTTAATTTGATAATGTTTTTTTTTAAAAAAAAGCTTTTCATGTAAGGTACCGGCATGTAATTTTGCCAAACATATTCGGGTTTTGGCATAAGCATTGGGCTTGGAAGTACTCTTTCTAGTTTGCTTGTTATTTGGGTTGAGCTGACTAATAATAGTGGGCCTTTGAGTTTGTGTAATATGGATCACTAGCATTGGGCTTGGAATCTAAAGTTTCGAGGGCCAAGAGCGAGTCTGTGGTGTACTCCCTCTAAGAGGAAAATAATTAAGGTCCCAATAATTAGGTTAATTAAACTACACAAA
>JAYMSL010004103.1:0-11520 GCA_036897195.1 Plantago coronopus | reverse complement strand
TCCAACTGAATAACAATATGTGTAAGTTACAAGTTTTCAAGTTTAGGTAATTTTCATAAGATAAGTTCGTCTAACATTTCATGTAATCACTTTGATGGGATACATGTGAGGTAAAATGTTAGACAATACTAACTAAAGCATACTCGGTTTCTGGTTAAATAATGTAATGGAAGATAAAATATGAGTTGAGTAAGGCTCAGTTCTTTTCAACTGAGATTTTCGGAACTGAACTGAACTGAAATGATCTAAACTGAACTGAACTGAACTTAAGTGAAGTACAAATTTGAACTAACCAAACCTGAACTGAACTGAAATGAACTGAATTTAAGTTAAAAAGAACAGAGCCTAAGAAGTGTGTGACTATATCATTGAAAAGCTAGATGACCTCAAAAACTTCCCAAGGTTCTCATTTTCAAGTTGGCTTTGACGTATCCGTGGATAGTTATGTGGGCAATGTCAGTGCACGTATTAATGATAATTTAATTCGTGTTTTAAGTTTTACGAAAGTTATAATTTAAGATCGATGACTTTATTGTCATATTTGATTTTACTACTACCATGTTTCACAATCGATAACAGCTTTAGAATTAACGATAAAGTATGCATTTTCCCGAGATAAACTACATGCCATATACATAACCTTTTTTTAGAAGGAAGACATGTTTTAGAGTATGAAACCACTTCGAACACTTTTGTCGGTTTATAAATTATTAATCTCGCATTATTGTATTTAAGAAAAATTTGTAAACTATTGAAACAATTATGGAACATCTCTCAATACGTTGATGATTCTGATCTGAAAGTAGGAAAAGGCTCCAAAAATTATGAAACAACGCCTTATATTTTATTTTTCAAAATTCAAAAGACATCCTAAATTAGAAATTAGTTAATTAAGTCCCTTAATTAATCTACCAGTCAAGTAATTACTTGGTATATAAATTATTATAAATAAGCGGAGCTTCCTATTTATTTTTTAATAATTTAATTCTTTCATACTGCTCAGATTCTTCTTTCACAGCGCCGCTTAGAAAAAGCTTCTCAAACAAACCCTAACCCTTCTCCCCCCTCCACAATGCCGAAGAATCACCGTGAGCCTAAGCCCGTCGAGCCTGAACCCGATTCCAGTGAAGAATCTGAGACCGATGATGATGATTCCTCCACTGACAATGAACAAGGGCCCGTCCCTCAAACTCCTGAAACCCCTAAGCCAGTTCATCATGATGATGATGGTGATTCAGACGCTTCCGAAGAATCCGAAACCGAGTCCGATGAAGAAGAGCCCCAGTTGAATCAGAAAGCTAAGCCAATTGCTACTGCTCCTCCTCCTCCTGCTCAAAAATCCACTGCTCCTCCTCCACCTGCCAATTCCCAAAAAGCTGCCGGTAACAATACGCAAAAAGCTGCTGGTAAAAAAGCTGAACCGGTTATTCCGGCGAAACGCCAAGCTGAAGAGAAAGATTCTAGCAATAGCAAGAAGAATAAGAAGGTGAAGGCCTACCAGGAAGCCATTCCTGTTCCTGCTGCTAAGAAGTCTAAGGGTGTTGAGGATACTCCGACCAAGGTGGCTAAGAGTGTTGACTCGGGTGCGGAGAGTTCTAAGAAGCTGTTTCAGAGGATATGGAGTGATGATGACGAGATTGTGATTTTGCAAGGTATGCTTGATTACGAGGCGGAGACGAAAGTGAGCCCTCGTGCTGGTGCTGATTTTGATGCTTTCCTTGAGTTTATCAAGGACAAATTGCATGTTGATGTTAACAAGACACAGCTCCAAGATAAGGTGAGGAGGCTCAAATCGAAGTATGATAACAATAGGAGCAAAGATAGGAACAAGCTGATCCCCAACCTTTTGAAGAGACCCCATGATTTGGCTGTTTTTGAGTTGTCCGAGAAGGTTTGGGGGAATGAGGTCTTGTCTTTGTCTGTTCCTGTTCCGCCTGCTGTTAAAGCCAAATCCAGTGGAACTGCTGCTAAATCCAATGGTAAGGCGATTGTGGAGAAGGATGATGATGATTCTAAAGCCAAATCCAGTGGGACTGCGGCTAAATCCAATGTTAAGGCAACTCTGGAGAAGGATGATGATGGTTCTGAGCCTATGTGTGTTGATGTGGTGAAGCCAAGGCGTTCCGCTTATTACTATGGATTGAATGACGAAGAAAGGATTCTGAGCCGTGGAGATGAATTGTTTGCAGATGGTACCGGCAAGGGGGCTAAAGAGTGGAGGAAGCTTCTGAAGGAAGATATGGAGCTTACAATGAGGAAATATGCATTGAAGCAAGCTCAGTTTAAGCTTGTTTTGGACAATTTGGAGTAGGTAAACCATTGTTTTGTGTTGTCATTGGGAGGGAGAGTATGTGTTTAGTGCTCGTGGATATTGATTGTTAAGCTTATGATGTTTTTTTTTTTAAATTTCTGTTTAGTTAGTTGCTTGATATTTAATGTTAAGCTTATGCTTTGTGTTTCATTTATGTCTAATTAGTTTACCAATGGTGATATTTTGATGTTTCGGCTAATGATCTATCTTGTCATTTTTGCCAGCATATTTATGTATTGGTGGTTATGTTCTTTGTTTATCCGTTTTTACAAAGTATGTTGCTATGTTTGGACAACATTAATATTGCTTAGTTATACTTATATGCTTTCTTTTAAGGATAGAGTAATCAGTGTCAATTTTAAGTTCTTCAGCATTATCATATATCAAAGTTCCTCCTCACTTTATTTCTTTATCATCTTTACTTGAATCTTCTCAGAAAGTATGAATTTTGTGTATTTCACAACTTGGTAAACAATGATATTTTTAAAAGTTTGTTGGGCCTTTCCATTAGTTTATCCTGGGACTGACTGATCACTGATTTACTGTTTGTTCAAGACGGTTGCTTTCTAGTTTCCGTGGACCTAAGGTAATTAAGTTAGTAGAATGAGAAAGAGTAAACTATTACCATATTCTTGAATATATTTGCAATTCTGTCGAGGTTTGGGTTACTGCATTCATGCTGTTATGTCATAGAATTATCAATGGCACATTTTGTGCAATTCCTCCCATATCAGTGCTTTGTCATCCTACTTCTGCAAACCAAATATGAATTTGGGTATCAGACACACAGCTTCATATACAATTATCTTCTCTTATGTTTTGAGATCTTTCTGATATTGCCTTTTTTTTAGAATTGTCATTGAAGCTTGTCCTTTGAACTAATTTCCTGTATGTCCAAGTCAGCTGCTTTATTTTCCTTCGTCTTTGCCAAGTCTGTTGGGTCAGTAGAATGAGGAAGTGTGAAACTACCATTGTGATGACATGCTAGGTTCCAAGAATTGATATTTTAGAAGCAGTATCAAGCTTCCCATGTGTTAATGACCTATTCTCGTGGTGTCTTGACAACAAGTATTGATGCTGTGTAGGTGTTGGTACTGGTACTAGGTCTGGACAACAAGTATTGTTATATAAGCATGTAATAATTCCATCATATATCTTCCTTCAAGTCTGAGAGTAGTTCATTATCTAATTTAGGCTTTTGAGTTTGTTTCTTGTTCCCTCCACTGACAATAGTACATCTTATTGATACATGTAGAGAAAAAGAAATGCTTGATAGGAAAAATAGCATATGTTGCACAACTATTCCTCTTTATTGATTTCTCATCCTTATTCAGTTATTCCATCCACCAAATGCAAGTTTGAGTTTCACACAACTTCCCATTTCCCATCAATTATCTTCTAGATAGTTGGTGGTCAAATCATTCAGTTACTGGATTGCTTTTGTGAATTCTCATGTGGCTCTTATTTGGTTGACTTCCTCTTTGTGTGGATCAGTTACTCTTTTGTTTTCTTGGTCTTTTCTTAGGGCCATTGAGTCGGAAGAAGAAAGGCAAGTATGAGTCTGTGACATATCAGTTACTCTTTTGTTTTCTTGGTCTTTTCTTAGGGCCATTGAGTCTGAAGAAGAAAGGCAAGTATGAGCCTGTGACATACTACTCCATTGAGAGTATGTTTAATACAGCGCATGTTTGTTTATCTTGGTGAATGTTTTCAATTTCTTTGATATTTGGCTTCCTGCATTCCTTCCTGGTGCCAAGATGTCACTGTCTCAGGAATTTGCTATTTTTGTTTGTCGTTTTGATTTCATAATGCTTATGGTTTATGCCTACTTGAATTCATACTAGAGAAAGTAGAAACCAGTTTTGTTTGGTGTTTGCGCTGAAGCTAGAATGAAGTTGGCTGTAACTAGAGGGATGTGTCAATTAGTTGTGTAAACTTGTTGTAGCACACTACTCTCAATGGGGGACTTTAAGTGGGATTGTAAATCCCTAGCAATAATCCAGATTGTCTCAAACCATATTCTGGTTCGTGGCTGATATTTAAAATATGTCTAGTTCAATAGTTGTGATAACTAATGTTAGGGTCCTTGATTCGGTGATACTACTTGTTCGGTTGCTCAAGTGGGACTACTAAATTCAGATTGTTTGCAGCTGACTAGTTAACTGATCATGATCTGTCCGTTAAATCCAAGCAGCGAATACTGGCCAGACCCCAGAGGCTAAACGCTTGTGTGGTGGTGTGAAGTGAGTATGACGGGGGCTCTATTAGAATGAGGCTGCTTGTCTTCCCGGATATAAGTTGGTACTCGGCGTATTATTGTTAGAATGCATATCATTTTTCTGTACAGTTTCTTCTTATTTGGTGATGACATGAATATACAGAGTTATAAACAAGAGTGAGATGACCACATATTAGTATATGAGATACAAAACGAGCGTGAATTGTTTGAACATAAATGGAAGAAATAATAAACCTTTACAACTTACAAGAGGGAGCTAAATGAATGCCCTATGTGAACAAAATTTACTAAACATGACGCACGCACGCAGCTTTGAGATTACAAATTACATACCGTCCAATTATTTACTTGCTGTAAATATTCACAACTACTACACACTTTATACTCATTCATGCACTACACAACTCATCTATATACATCATTAACTTTCATTTTTTCTTTTATTTAAATTGACAAACTATCACAAATGTTAAATAATAAATTCTTAAACTTGCACTTTTCAATGAACCGTAAGACTTTTAATTACAACTTCTTCACTCTACTCTACTGTTAGACTAAGGCTTTGCTCAGTTCACCTGAAATTTTCTGAACTAAATTGAACTGAAGACATTATTAAAATTAAGTTAATGTTAGCAGAACTGAACAGAACGAACTAGAACAGAATAGAACACAACTGAAATTAAGTTGAATGGAACATGACCTAACATTAATTAATTGCCTAACTTATTAATAATTTAATTGCCTACATTAATTAATTGCCTAACTTATTAATTACTATTTGGGTTGTTACATTGAAAGTTGAGTCACCAGAAGTAGTCGGTGGTGCAACAAACAAAGAGAAAGTGGAGTGGAGTAGTATTAAAATTGAGAAAAGAAAAAGAAAATAAAATAAATTGGAAAAGGAAATGTTAACATAACAAAATAGTGACAGGACAACAATATGCCGCGTATTATTATATTATTATTATTCCATTTCTCAATTTCAAGTATTGTTTGTTTTTTTCTCTTCTCTAGACTAGTAGCAGTATCAAAACCAAGAAGAACAGACAATTCATCAAACACCAGACCATCAATGGCAGCATATCATCTTCCCCACTTTCTTCTCCTATCTCTGCTCCTGTTTCAATCCTTTCTCTTCATCAGATGCGATGGTAACTTCCATTTCCAACTATCCCATTTTCTTCAATCTTAACCTCTCTTTTCATTTCTTCTATTTTATTGTTTATGTCAACTGCTTTCTTTCTTCTTTTCTTCTATGTGCCTGTTAAGAATCCGTAACACAAGGTATTCAATGTTTACAAGTTTGTCATCACCTTAAGATCTGCATTCCAAGACTTTATTTTTTTGAGGATGTGCTTCGAAACTCACTTATTTCTTTCGATTTCTTGCATTTGGTATACTGAAACTGTAAGCTGTTACATTTATACCAATGTATCTACTATCTAATCTAATGGCCAGTAACAATAGATACTGAGATCTAATGGTTGTTCAGAATAAGCTTCTTGCTTTGGAAAAATGGATCATCTTTTATGGGATTTGGTCATTTTGATGTTGTTGCTGTCTCATTGCGAACTTACTGGTCTTTCTTCTTGTGCATTTGATTAGTTCAGAGAATCTGATATTATGACTTCAGTTCTAGTTTTGATCTGGCTTTGTTTTAATAATAATAATAATAATAATAATGTACACGAATTGATTTGCTTGTTAGATCTATTCTTTGCTGTTGTTAAATCTTCATGTCTAGGCATTATATTGGCGTGTATATAGTATAACAGTGTATAGGATACTAGGCTGACTAGCATTCGTGTATCAGACTATCAGCTACATGAGTTTATCTTTTGTTTGCCTACATGAATTTTGTAACTCGGATGACTCGGTGATTCTCTGATACATGATATTGGAAGCTAGTTTTTGTAGTCTATAAAATAAAGTATAACCTTGATCTGTTTTTATGTTCTAATTTACTAAACTACACCAACAGAATCAACTAGCTTATCGTATATCAATCTGAGCTGAAGTAGCAGCCAACTTATTCTCTACTAGGTAGTTTATCCGCTAGTTCTTGGTACAGCTGCGTAGTGCTGATTGTAGAAACTCCACCATGTTTACAAGAAAGTGAAAGGATAGAGGAGAGGATATTGGGATGGAGTAAAATAGGACTTCTGCTGTAGCTGCATTTCTGACTGAGCTTTGCTTAAAGGAAGTATTTAGCTTATAGTTCATGGTGGATATCAATCTTTTACATGTCATTTGTTTGCCACTTATTGAAAATTGATATTTCATTCTCTAATCCTGTTGTAACGATCATCTTGCCACTGTTGCAATAACTCCGGGAATTAAAAATTGGAACGGGTTATGTCACGTACAATGTCATACATTATGTAATGAGACTCATAATTCAACTTGCAGATGAGGAAGACAACCTTCTTCAAGGAATTAACCAATACAGAGCATCCTTGAATCTTACTGCTCTTACCAAAGTCGACAGAGCAGAATGCCTTGCAGATGAAGTGGCAGATCAGTTCGGCAATCAACCTTGTACCAACTCTACAGGAGCCAACACTGTACCTGGAACCGAACCTCAGTATGGAGACTTCCCAAGACTTCTAACGAAGTGCCATTTAAATGTCACAACCACCAGAGATGGTCAAATCATGCCTGCATGCGTTCCCAACCTACAGCGGGATCTTGTTCTTTCCAACTTCACTATGTCTCAGTATTCAAGATTTCTAAATGACACCCAGTACACCGGCATTGGGATTGGCTCCGATGAAAATTGGATCGTTGTTGTTTTGACCACCAGTACACCACAGGGAGATTATTCACCTTCCAGCAATACAGACAACGGAGCATCTAGCAGAAGCCATCTTACCTTAATCCATGCAGTTTTGTTACTTATCGGTGTTTTCGCATTACTGTAGAATAAATTGATGAATAATACACTCTGTATGATCTTCTTTTTCTTTTTTTCTTTTCAATGAGTTGCAACATTCTTGATAGTAGTACTTTGTTGCAAGTCTGTGTCATAAAGAGCGACTGAAATCTGTATTTGGTTAAAGTAACAGCATACACATCTTTACCATTCTGACATTTAAATCTCAATTAGTTGTTTTCAAATTTGGTTACAAAATATGAAGCCTGTGTGCTAATTTTCACAAGCTTTCCATGCCAGATGTTATTACAGTTTGTAACAATTGCTGTTATATTTTCCATCTGTCTAGATAACAATTTTCTGGATATACTACATCAAAGTATAACATAACCTAAAGTCCAACAATAGACAAGTAACCTTTCAGCACAAAAATATTTCACTTCACTAGACTAGACCATGCTCTTTGGATCAAAAGAGAATGGATTGGGAGAAAAAGGGAATAAAAGACATCTATTGCAACATGAGCTCTTAAACATATGCTAGTTACAACTTACAACAGAAGTATTTCCCTCAACAGAAGGCGACAGTCTACAACAATGCGAGATAGCAGTAATTGACTCGCTCCCATTTGGGCAAAATCCATGACCTAAATGTCATGTTTATATTACACCTCCAAAGATTAATACAAGTTCTTCCTACATTTATTCCAAATATATTCTTTCAAGAGAATACTGCAATCAAGCGACTCCATTTTGAACAAAGTTTTAACATTTATTTAACTTACCAATACGTTATCCAGGAGATGGACCCGAATTTTTTGGGTCCGTTTATCTACACTAGTTTGATTTTGAGATTTCCCTAAGAACTCTTCAGCTGTGGTTTGGTTACCAACATAAACCTTTTCAACGCGATCATAAGAACCCACGTCGACTTGGTGATTTTTTCCTTTATCATCAATAGCAATGCTGAGCTCAGGACAGTCTTCAGAATTTGAGCCTCCAACCCTTTAAAGAAACCGAGTAAACGTTCTTTTTCCCAGATAGAGCGGATTGTTGCTGCCACTGTTTTACGGGGTTTTGATCGACCATTCACATCCTCATTTTCATCTGTCATTGCTGCCTGAATCATCACCTTACACCTATCCAAAGGACCAAAGTTCAAATCTTAGCTTATAGGCAATGAGAAAGAAAATATGTCCGGTTTTCTTTTAATATCAAGTTCAAACAGGCCTGCAATTTTATCTTATGAAATCTAGCATATCTCTTTACCTTATTGCTGGATATGTCAAGACAGTGGCAATGCACTTTGAGACGGCACCTAATACGAAAGCCGAACGTGCAGAAAGAGCAGCTGCTGCTGATGCATCATCACCATTGCTCTTCATCTTTTCCTTGAGTAGTCTGTTCTTTAATTGATCAAATACAGTGTACTGCATCCATAGTGAGCTCAGTTAAATTAACTCTTTTTTTAATGCCGACCAACTACAGTAACAAAATGAAGGATATGAAGACATTGGAAAACCAAACATACCTGAATTGAAGGATTTGTTGTAAGGAGAAGAGAAATGCCTAGACCATCAAATGCATCACCCCAAGTACCCTCAGAGAGAGATTTCCACAATCCCTTGGATTTCCCGAATTCACTTGTTTGCATTCTTGAAGAAGCTGTATCAAGAGGCTGAATCAATAGAACTGAAATCAGGATAACGGGAGAAAAATATACGAGCACCCAAATTAGGAATGTGTGAACACAAAATCCTCAAAATATCATAGGCAAGCAACAACAAAAAATCAGACATATATGCAACATTAAGGGGTGAAAAAGGAAATTCTGCCTTGCCTGTGTAACTACAACTGTGCATGCACCAGCAGCAGCGGCAATGACCAAGTTGGCAGAAGTTCCAATAGATTTCGATCCGGTTTGTTTCAAGTACAACCGCTTGAAGAAACTATAGCCATAGAAATAGACAAATTGTGAAATGAATGATTGCAAGTTCTTTGTCCCCAGACCCTGGTACAAGGAGAGGACTTGATGGTTCGATATTGCTTCCCACAGAACATCCGAAATATTCCTGTTCATTCAAAATCAACAATCAATTAGCTTGATTTTGGCTTTAATGTGCATGCAGTTGGTTGATTTCAGCAGATTTGTTAGCCATGAAATACTAGGTGAGGTGTATTGTACAGTGAGTTATAAGTTACAAACTTGTACTAAACAAAGGCCAAAAATAACAAAATATCACCATCATATGAACTCAATGAATCAAGCAGATTATACATACATCCATTGACCTGTACTCAACAAACCATACAAGAACAAAAACTAGCAATATTCCCGGAATTCAAGCATACTGCTTATGAAGATGAACAATCCATGTTTTTTTGTTATGGATTAGCAAATCATAACTTTACCGACAGCTTATCAGTAAGAAAAAAAAAATACAAGAAACAACAATTTTATAAAGCTGATGATAGTAAACCGTAGCTACATGATGTGGATCTAGTGGATAGGCAAGAAAAGCCTTGACAAGGAAGATGGTGAAGCAAGATTGAATCTTCCCCAAGAAGAGAAAAGGAGGGACCTGTATTTCTGGTTAAGGTGATCGCGGTTCTCAGCTTGATACTTGGTCTTGCAAGTGTCGAGGGGATACAAAACGGTGGTGCTGACGAGCGCACCGATAGCACCTGAAGTGGCCTCAACTATGGACTCCATAGCTGAAAATCGAAGCTTTATTAATTGAGAATGAAATAAAAGAATAGAACAAGTTAGAAGCAGCGAGTAATAAAAGGGGGAAAAAGAATGGATTGGTACCTGAATAGTAGTTGAGGTGGAATCGCAGCGGCGGAGAAATTGATGATTGATTACGAGAGGAAGATCAAAGATGAGATGAAGAAGAAGATGATGAATTGATGATGATGTGTATTGGGAATTGGGATGGCGAAATTGAATTGAGAATTGAAGCAACTAACAAATTGAGTATGGGTTTCTAATGTCGCTACCTACCTACTCTGTATATTCAATGTTTACCACCTACATACATTTTTACTTGACTAAACTTTTTTTTTTTAGATATATTGTTCGATAAATTATAATCAATGATTAATCAGATATTTTAAACTTTAATATAGAGTAAATAATCATCTATAGGGATCGAACCCGTAACCTCTTAAATCCAGGGTGTTTCAATTTGCCACTCAGCTACATACACTTTGACTTACTTGATTAAGGCTCTGTTCTTTTCAACTTAAGTTCAGATCCATTCAGTTTAGATCAATTCAGATTTGGTTAGTTCAAATTTGTACTCCAATTCAGATCCATTAAATTCAGTTCCGTTTCGAAATTCGCAGCTGAAAATAACGGAGTCTAAACTTCAAATTTACGTAATCAAATGCAAAACTTCGCATTTAATTTAATATATATACTTATTATTAATTTTATGATTCATTTTAAATCGTAGAGACGAATGAATGATGACCACCTTATTTAGTATAGAACACGTCATCTCGGTTATGTCTAAAAATTCAATTAAGCCAACTTTAACTATTTGCCATAAAGTTAGGGTTAAAAAGCCCCCACTCACAAAATTCCTAGTTAATCTCAAAGAGAAATGCCAGTCTGAGATTGATGTATAATCTAGAACTCTTTTGTATATTAAAGAAATCAAACACATTCTGATAACACCCTATTTTCATTCAAATTTATATTATAAGATAAAGAGAAAGCTTAATAGTTGTATATTGGAAATGAATTCTCACTTCTCCGTTTATACTTATCAATAATGAGTGTTAATCCTACCAATTAATTAGAATTCTAAAACGAGTCTCGAATACATTTCAAACTCATTTATCAAAGACTCGATGTTTAGCGTTGTTTTCTCATATATTGGAAATGAATTCTCACTTTTGTATATTTACGAAAATCACATTATCAAAGACTCGATGTTTAGCGTTGTTTTCTCGTTTCCAAGTTCCAACATTTGACCTCTTTTAGCATGGGTACTAAGACTATCTCCAGCAGGGTTGCATGGGAGTTGCTTAGCCCATGCAACTCTGCTATCAACCCGGCTAAGCAACTCGCAGGGTTGCTTAGCAAGCAACC
>JAYMSL010004102.1:0-11520 GCA_036897195.1 Plantago coronopus | reverse complement strand
GGGATTAGCTTACTCTGCACTATTTATAGTGTCTAGTCTGTTAGTCTTGGCTTGATACAAATTCATTTGCTGGATAAAACGACGTCCATCACTTGGGACAGGGCCTGTCGATGCACTTATTCGTTGTGGAAACTCCAGAACAATCTTTAGTCTCCAGCCCAAACTCCGGAAAGGAAATATGCAATATTGAAACCAGTTCTTGTGCAATTCCAAGAAATAAACCTTGGTAATTCGTCTTGATAATGGTTTCTTAGCCTTCCACTTTATCAGGGAACATATATAAGAAGCCTGATAAAGAGTTTTTCCGGGAGTTTATAGGCATTGTTCTGCCATTTCTAGAGAAGATCCAGGTTTTCATGCACAAATTTTCGGCGAATTATAAAGGCAGTTACCTGTTTTGGAACTCAAACCTGTTTGAGCTTCCAAGCAAGGATCACACCGAAGCTAGCTCCTCCACCACCCCTGATTGCCCAAAACACATCTTCTCACATGCCTTGTCTGTCCAAGATTGTTCCGCTGACATCCATAATACGTGTGTCCAACACATTATCAGATGCAAGGCCATATTTGTGTAATAAGGTCCCTAACCCGCCACCGCTAATATTCCCTCCGGAGCCAACTGTGTCGTACAAAGCACCAGGGAATGCAAGGGTTCTGCTCTTGTTTGTAATTGCGCAGTACAGCTGGCCTAGGGTCGCCCCTGTCTCAATCCAGACAGTTCCCTCAGTAACATCTATGGTAACGACACTGAGCTTTACGAGATCAATTATGATCATGATGATGTCGTCGTCTCAGAGCGAAATGACAAGCCTTCGTAGTCGTGGCCTCCACTCTTGGCCCGAACTTGGAATCCGAGCTCCTTAGAACATAGAATAATTGGTCAGATTTCCCCCCACATCACGAGGAAGTGCAATTAAATCTAGGCGCTGAGACGATACGTTGAACCATCTTCCATTATGCAAGGCAGCCCTCAAGTAGTCTACATAAGCAGGGTTGTCCGGAGTGTGTAGAGATGCCCCGGAACTCCCTCTGGATGCTTGGAAACGCATTTTACAAAGCAGATTGCGTTACCGAGGGAACAACTCCCCAGGCGGAACGGTAGAGCTCCACCTAGGGTGAGCCAGAGCTCCATTAATGGAGCTTTAATGGAGTTTCGCACCTTAAAAAAAGTTACTTTAAATTTATTTTTAAAAATTAAATTTTAAGTACTTCCTCTACTAACAGATCTGTCCTGCCCGAAACTTTCTATTTTTTATTTTGGGTGTCCTATTTATAGCTTCCCATTTCCATTTTTGTACATATACTACTTTCACTACTAACAATAAATATATTTAAAAGTAATATACCCACTTACTTTTCAAACCCACTAACATTAAATATATCTAATTTTCAAACTCACTACCAATATTTTACTCATAAGTAATATTGTCTCTTATTTGTTGACGGTAAAGTCAAATGGGAAGCTTCGGGCGGGACGGAGGAAGTAAAATAATTATTGTAAATAAATATATGTTAATGGCGAAAATGCAATTCTATTAAATGTGAAAATTGCAATTTAGTACAAATGATTAAGTTATGCTTGTTGCTTTGAATTAAAATCAAGATTTTGGACTTGAATGTAATCGAGATTGGCTTGTTGGTACCCACATGAGATTTGTTTAAAACAGGTGTATATGTAATTATCCCTTAATATAATAAAAAAAATCACGACCGTATATTTTAACAAAAGTTAATGGTTGATGAACGATGCGCAACTGTAGTGCTAAGTTTGCGAAACAAAAGCGCAACGTGCCTCGTGGCACAAGCTCGCGCTAGCTCGCGTGTTAACTAATTGCACAGTTGAAGTCTCCTCCTATATCCCAAGGAGTTTTAGAGATTTTTAGAGGGGTGAGAGCAGCCCAGAGATCAAGGTACTAAGGTCCAGTTAGTAGTAGGTTATACACCAATCTCAATCATAAGTAAATAGGTAGATGATATATTGATATGTATTAATTTGGTAGCTAATTAATAGTAGGTTATACACTAATATTCATACATGTTTGAATTTACCCGTTTCACAAAATTTCATACATTTCTATACATGGTAATGATGCCACATATTTTACTTCAATTTTTCCACCTTTTACAACACCTTTTCATTTTTGTCTAAAACTTCTCGCCACACCAAACATATAAAGTTTGGCGGGACAGTAGAGAGTAATTGAAATTGAGAATTGAACATTTAACTTATTTTTATTGAGGTGTTAAAACTTGGTGGTTTTATTTAGTATACAAATACATTATCTTACTCACTATGGTGGTTTACACCAAAAATTCAAGAATTCCATATGGGTGGCTTAGTTGGTTGAAAGGAAAGAGTAATATCCTCCTTGAGAGTGGATTTTCGTGATTTATTGTTTAACTTGGCGAACGTGATTTGCCGGCTACTACATCAACAACATAGAGTAGCGTCTGCGAGTTCTCAACAACACAAAAAAATTAGTGATATTTGTTGGTGGTTGAATAAGAAGTGATGACATGATGCTTTTCCATTTTTGGTTGGCGAATGTTGCTCACATATACGTATCTTATCTCACTATTATTTAGTTTTGTTTCTATATCTAGTGAACTCTAGTTTAGTGAATTCTCCATCGATAAAAGAATATTTTAACCCCTGGAATAATAAATGTTAAAGATGCTCACTAACTTGCAATTAATTCACTGTAAAATATAGAAAACAAATTACAAATCTTAAATCCATCTTAGATAACATATAAAATCAACAAGTTGATTTTCTCCCAGGCTTTCTCTAATAAGCTAATTGCCTATTAATATTGATTGATTATGCCATAACACTATCCATGTATGAATCATTATAATTAGTTTTGTAGTTGCTCATAAACATTGCAATTGAGTCTTGGCTTTGCAAGAACACAAATTGGGTTGGCAGGAAACATGTTATTATAAGATTCAAGCAAATCAACTCCTTGTTTACCGTTTGGTGCACTCCAATTGAAACCATGAATAAGCCTGGCCAAAAGCATAATAGTGGTGGTCGTACCAAGTATGACAGCAGGACAACTTCGCCTTCCCGTGCTAAATGATATCATGCGAGGTTCCTGATCAATAAGCGCAACATCTGAGCCATCATTTTGGACATGCCGCTCAGGCTTGTAACTAAGCGGGTCATTCCAGACCTTGGGGTTTCGACCGAGCCCAGGGCGGCTCACAAGAGCATGACTGCCTTTTGGTATGAAGTAGTCGGAGATGGTAGTATCACGCACAGATGCACGAGGGACCGTGAAAGGTGCCACTGGATGCAATCTAAAAGCTTCTTTTGCACATGCCTTAACATAATTCAGTTTTGGTATATCTGATTCTTGTACCAACCTGTCTAGACCAACCACTTCGTCCAACTCTTTTTGGGCTTTGCGAAGAATATTTGGTTGATTAATCATTTCTGCGATAGTCCACTCTACTGCATTTGCCGGATTGTCCACAGCTGCTAACATTATTTCCTTCAAGTGTCAAACAAAATACTAAAGTAAGATTGATAATTTCTAAGATAAAAAAATCACACATATTAATGCGAACTTATTAATTAATGTAATTTTAAAACTTCTAACTAATTAGTCATATATCAATCAATTACTTACTGTGCATTAATACCAAATTATTAACTGACTAATATGTAATTTACAAGATATAGTAAATACATTATTTTTCAATTCAACAAACATCATCTACAAAGATATGACTAATTATAGAAACACAAATTTTTCAAATTGCATTTACATTATTCTCATTTTTTTCTAGGACAACCCCCTACTCTCCTAAGGCATTCAAAAACTATTAAAACAATTGCAATAAACAAATTCAAGGGGTTGGGGGTGTTAGTTGAAAGAAAAAAAAAGTAACTTCAAATATTATGAAAATTAGATGTGTGTGTGTGTGTGGGGGGGGGGGGGGGGGGGGGGGGGGAGGTATTTATTTATGTCTGATTATTAGGAAGCCCTTATTTCTTGCAATGTTGTTTGAAGTCTAATGGATTTCAAATTGCCGCCATTGTCTCTTATTAGAAATAAGTAATACATGGTCAAACAGAGAAGATATTGAAAAGCAACAAATAAATTGTCAAAATTGTTAGTATATGAGTTGGTGGATTGATTACATTGACACTTCAGTTTGGTACCTAAAGGTGGGAGCTTTAATCTTGTAACAGCTCGCGTTATACAAGGTTATGAGCCATTTGATTCACTTTAGAGATTGGATAAAATTTCAGTAGCGTTAGCGGATGGTAGGTTTAATTTAGATAAGGTGAGACATCAAAGTATTTGCTGGTTTTGCCGTGCAATTCCAGAAATCTGGAGTTGAACTTGTTTTAAAGGTCAACCATTTGGTCCACATCCAGCAAATTTTGTTCTGACCCTACTGAACTTTTTCTTCGAAGTTGTCATCATGAATCATGATGATTGATGAATTTGGCAAAACAAAGTACTTACCAGAGAAGCTGAAATGGATATTGAGAGGATGGAGAGGGTGTAACTTGTGCATGGAGTGGTGAAATGTGAATGCCAATGATGGTGATTAATGCCTAGTTCGCTCTCGAATTTTTCGTATATCTTTATGGGCTTCTTTCCACTTACTAAAAAAATCCGCTGCTAAATATGTATATATATTTATGAAGGATTAGCAAGTTTCCCAATGAAGTGGGCTTTTATGACCATATACCACCTCAATTTTGGAGTAATTAGATTTCATCAGCATGTGTGCTCTCTGAATCTGTGATGGTTGTGCATTTTATTGTCAATACATAATTAGTAAAACAAAGGGGTAAAAATTCTACGGGACTTATATTAATCTTTGAGTATATTATTTTAATACATAGAAGTCTATTTCTTTTTTCTTTTTTTTGAGTCAATAGAAGTCTATTTCTGAAGTGTATGCTTTTTAGACATTGTCGGTAGTGTAAAGCTCAAGACAAGATTAAAGTTGGTTTTTTCAATCTCATACTTGGCTTTATGATATTTGATAATTTGAAGTTATTTATCATGTGTTTTGGTTTGAAGGAAGCTGACAGGGATAGAGTACACCCTGAGTGAAGTTTCAGAGCCGCATCTATTTGTCTTTAGAAAGCAAAAGAGGGATGGTCCTGAGAAAGTGACGCCTTTGCTGACTTATTACATCTTGGATGGGTCGATATACCAAGCACCGCAGCTGTGCAATGTCTTTGCATCTCGAGTTGTGAGTACTTCTCCGCTTATGCCGATTTCTTTTTGTTGTGGACTAGAGCCATGAGGTCAAGTATTTTCTTTTCTTTTTTGATTATACTTGTTAGATTTGCTATCAGACTACTATTAGTTTCAAACGGATGCTGATTAATATCTAATCCCTCCGTCCGTCCAGTTAACGACTTACAACTTTGCTTGTATGTAGTCCAATACAATGCTTCCCATCTCCTTTTTTAGAAATGTGGTGGGCCATCTTTGACCACTTAAAACGACACAAAAAAATAAAAATTACTCCAACGACCCCCACTTACTCCACAAGTAATAAAATCCTTATTTTGTTGACCAAAATCATTATGGGAAGCATGTGCTTGGACTGTGGGAGTACATCTTTTTTCTGGAGCCTAATCGTCTTGCATTGCAGTACAAAACCCTGAGATATATTAAATTATTTATTCTTTCCATGTCAGTTTAACTTGTCCTATATGCTGTGGATATATGTAAGTGCATCTTTCGTTTTTTCCTTTACTAGGAAGACATAATTGTTTTGCTGTTCAGAAAGATTGCTCTTTATGTTTGTTAAGATCTTAAATTTTGCTCATCTCATGCTTTTGCAGGGACGTGCATTGCACCATATATCAAGGGCATTTACTACTGCGCAATCGAAGTTAGAGAAAATGGGATACGGTATCTTCACATTACATTATCTACCTTTTTGGGTAAAACATATTCTAAACATGAGATAGTGACAAGAATTAGGCCCTGAGGGCTGAAGCAAATTTAGTAACACTTTCCTTTTTTTCTTTCTTTTTTTTGTAGAAAACTGCATTTTGCCATTTGGGCCTTTATAATTAGATTTCAATTTAAGAAAAAATAGGATTGAAATAAAATTATGAAAAACAAGAAGGGTGAAAGAAGTGACTGGAGTAAGAGGACTGTAAACATAAAATGATAAAACAAAATATATAAAGGATAAGGGAAAAAAAGTAAGATAATAGTTTGACATATGATTGTATTTGTAATTACGAATCTTATTCTCATACGAACTTTGGACCTATATGTCATTGTTCATTATATAGCAACTATTCTGCAAGAATGCTGCTTTCCCCTTGATTGATTGGTATAAAGAATCCAAAGCCAAAGTGCCAAACTATATTTCAATTTCTAATTGTGTGTAAGAAAACTAGTTCATATCAAGCTGAATGAGAAAAATTCCCAGAATGATTCTTAAAAGATTTTTCTAAAAAATTACTAAATGAATGACCAACCTGGTAAATTGGACCAAGATAGCTTATCCTAGATTATTGGAAACACAAAATTTTGAAAATTCCACGTTTTAACCTCTTCTATGTTAATATCTTTCTTCTCCTTTTGTACTTGGCCATGTACGTAAATAGTATACCGCTGGATTTTTAACAACACATCTAAGATAATTATGGATTTGTTCTGGTCTAATTTTGGATGCAGATGCTGAAAGTGACAGTGCGCCCGTAGAATCGAAACCTGCTAAAGAGCCCATCAATTATAAGGAACTTAAACGTGTAGATCATATTCTCGCATCACTGCAGCGAAAGGTAATTCCATTATGCCATTGTACCTTTCTTGACATTCTTCGAGGGTACTGATTTAATATTAAAAATATATTTGACGAGAAGTGGGGTATTATATACACCAAATATACTTTATTGGAAAATTTTATATTAATTCATGTTTTCCCTTCTCTTTGAAGTATAATCACGTTTATTACTTAACTAAACTTTATTCATTGCTGATTTCTTAATTGATTCCTGGGAGGCTACACATTTGCATAATGGAAATACGTATTTGGGGCAGTGCTTTGCACTCCTTAGACATTGTTCTGTCTTTACTTGATGGTTTCGTATAATGAAAATATTCCAACAATAGGAAGGATTATTTCCCTGTGAATTGTAAATGCAAGCAGAATTGGTGGTATGTTTTGGTTAGGTAAAACAAAGGGTTATTAGCCCTGATGTGGATACCATCCCAAGAATGTATTGTGCATCTGAACAGATTGTTTTGCTGGTATTTGTGTAGTTTGCTGTATGTGGTGGTGGCATGGCATCTATGTAAATACGAATGAATGCTGTGTAATGTTGAGAGGAGTTAACTTGGTTAGCTATAGCATAGAACGACCAGCTATAATTACTGCCATTAGTTCATCTTTTAGTATCCATCTCATGGAGATTAATTGTTTACATGATTCATGTGCTTTTGATTTGTAAGAAATGTTCCAATTACTTTACAGCTTCCAGTTGCCCCGCCCCCGCCACCGTTCCCAGAAGGTTATAATCCTCCAACTACAGAAGGTGAAAAAGGCCCGGATGCACAGGAAGCAGAACCCCTTCCATCTGTTGATCCCATCCTCGATGAAGGTCCAGCGAAAAGAATGAGAATTTGACATCAATCAAGTTCTTGGATCTAAGATCTTCAGGGAGTTGGTTCAATACAAGAATTGCGGAAATTTATGATTGAGTGAATATGATTTTTGGTGGTCGTAGATTAACTTTTACCGATGTTGTTTTTACTTGTAGTTATGATTTAAGTAGTTTGACGCTTGGGAGATCTTTGATGGAAGAATTTCGTATTATTATCTCTTACCGATTATACAATATATTTCTGTATATAAACCAAAATTTAAAGTCAGATGAAGTGAAGTATAAATTTGAAATAACCAAAGTTGAAGTTTATTGAACTGAATGAACCTGAATTCAAGTTGAAAATGACATGGCCTCATTTGGAATGGTCTTAGATTCTTAGTATTAGCTACTTCCTTCGTCTCACAAAACTTTACCACTAAATTTGACGCGTAGTTTAAGAAAATGAGTTAAAGTTGAAGTAAATGAAAAAGTGGAGTAGATTACTTTTTGGTGATAAAGTTGTAATATTGGTGTTAAAATAATCTTTTAGTGTGGTACTTTCCTTATATGGTAATGAGTAAATTTTGTGGGACATCTATAAATCGAAAGTGTGTAAAATTTTGTGGGACGAAGCGAGTAGGACCATAACACTTCAATCGAAATTTGAAATTTGGATACGTAATTTAGGTTTTAGGTTGACAGTAGTTGACTTGATTCAACCCTGCCATTATACGGCTAATGATCATTATACAGATAGATTCTGTTAGATCCCCCAAGGAGACTTGCCTTGTAGGAGAACGCCCTAGTACTATATATACCACATCGCCTAACTTGTATAGCTTAAGTCTATAAACAATGGCGTCAATTCCTTTCTGTGTGTTGTTGTCGTGGATTTTCTTGTATTCCATCATGCAAGTGGTATATAAATTCAAATTCAAGACTTACGTAATACGGCTTCAGATCGTACCTGTACCTTCTGTTTCTGGGTTCCAATGTCTGATCCACGTTCCAGAGCAATTGACTTTAGACAAAGTATCTAAAACACCCTATCAGAAGTGCATTAGGATAACATACAATATAACACACCGAATCTGCTCATAGCAATGCTCAATTTAAACATATTTTTTTTTTTGAGATATACTATTACAATTACAATGGTTTTACAAATTTCTAATTAATAATCAACGTAATGCTCTCAAAGGCTCAATATAGAGGAAATAATCACCCATTGCAAGGATCGAACCCATGACCTTTTGAATCAGAGATGTCTCAGCTAACCACCACTCGATTACAAACGCTTTGACAATTTAAACATATCTTTTTGAAGAGGTAAAAGGTAATTATATTAACAACATTTAATTTACAAATATTACAAGTGTCATTTCACATCCTGACTTCTTCTAAACCAAGAAGTAAAATAATGCAACCTATCATGTAAATAAGTTGATGTCAATAGACATTCTCCTCCACATCGCAATCTAAGCAAGATGTCAGTGAATATCCTCATCCACAACGCAATCTAAACCAAAACTAATAATTACCAACGGAATTCGTAACACGTTTTGCCTCTAACCAATATGTTGGGGGAATCGGAGAACCATTATTAATTTTCATTTTGTTGCTTCCACAAAAAAAAAAAAAGAAAAAAGAGAGCAGCAGAATAACTACATAACTTTTCATATATCTAAAACTTATCAAAAGTTTAATTCCCGATACAGACGAATAGAATAGATTAAAGAAAAATACTCATAAAACAGTTCATCCATGAATGGTAGTTCAAGATATACATGACATATTGATAAGAAATAATGAAATAATCGGAAAAATACACAGTTAACTCGACTTGAATGTATTCAATCCTTGTTCGGTTCTATCCAGGTTCTCTTCAGTTTCAATTTTTATTTTGTTATGCCAGATAATATGTTCTCTTCATGTTATGAATCCCATGGTTTGGTATCAACCAGGTCTTAATTTTGTATTGGTCAAGGTTTAATCGTTTTGATTCTCTGATGGTCCGCGCAGTACCTTGTCCAAAAAGGTTTCAGAAAAGTTGCTAGTTTCACCAATATTCCCAATCCACGTTTCAAGATCCATAAATGTATCAATGTCGTCGTAGTCGTCGTTTGTGTTCTCGGCCAACACCTGTTCTTGACCTATAACTGGGAGAACACTTGGATTATCAGTACTTGGCATATTGTCTTCAACCTCAACTTGGCCTATAACTGGGATAACACTTGGATTATCAGTACTCGGAATATTGTCTTCAACCTCAACATGTTTAGTATCTAATTCTGCAGAATCATTTGTAGTAGTATCCGGTGATTCTCTTCTCGCTCTACCCTCGCCCTTATAGATCCGACATAAAACCCAATCATCAAGCTGCAACAAGAAATTAACAGAATAAATGATGTTTCAACTATACATGCAAAAGACAAAAAACAAAAACAAGAAATCTTAATTGGCGCATGAAATAGTTACCTTCATGTTGTTATCAGCATCAGGAGTTGCCCTTGGCTGATCGAGTTCTGTTCGTATTCTATACTCATGCATCTTCCATTTGGTCTTATCCCCCTTAGGAGGGTTCCCCAGATGATAATCCAGTGTTTGCTTACTTCCAACAGGATTTCCACCCTCATCACTTATCACTTTTTCTGCTCCTATAGCTTTCCAATATCCATATCCATCGTGAGTAGATCGACTCGGACGGGATCCATTCCGGTACTTTTTATCTCTTGAGGTGAAAAAATACCATCCCTCTCCTCTAACATATTGCGTGTACTTCCCTACATAACGAACAGACAACACTCTCGTTAAAATACGACTTGTACTATACATAGTATAAAATAACAAATACAGTTCAAAATATACCGGATGTAACTAAAAAACCTGTATTTAACTCAAGTATATTATAGGAAAACCTGTCTTTTTCAACTATTTGGTTTTATCTATACATAATAACATAAAAAACTTACTGGCCAAGTATTCAGGATTATGTTTGTAAATATTGACATCATGCATGGAGTTGATAGGCAGAACCCCATTGGCAATCTTCACCTGGAGGTAGTAAACAATGAGTTCTTTATCAGTCGGGTTGAACCGATAACCTGTTGGAAGATCCTGAACCCGCATCAACCCGGGCCTGGAAACGTCACCACCACCGTTCTCAGCCATGTTTACTAATTAACCTGGTGATAAATAACACAAATTTCAGATAGTAATTGAGAAGTCAGCATAATAAACAGCATATATAGATGGTAACTTCATATACTGATCCTACAATTGCAACAAAATCATAAATCCAAGAAAAATAATCCTAATAGCTGATCAATGAAAGTTAGATATGGCGAAAATACTATTTAAAATTTTTGAGTGGGACAAAATATCGAACTTTTCAATAATTCAGTATAAAAATATAAGAATTTCTCAATTTTGGCATCTCGTCACCCCTGTCTTCATGAAATTCCAGGTCAGAGCATCAGAGCACCGCTTCGTTACTACATTGTCAGTTTTCCAATCATTCAACTAGAGAGTCTTTTTCTTTTTTTTAAGAAAAATACATTCAACTCGAGAGTTCAATTCAAGAACAGCGAAGGAGTTTTTTCCTTTCAAACTATTTCAGTATCAGCAAAAATTAACATCTACACAATAGACTAGCTAACATAGATTGAACCCCAAACCTTGTCTGGAAGCTCTCTTCTAATTCTACCGATATACCACCTCATAATCAACATTAAAGAAAAGGAGAAACTGAAGCATTCAACTTACCTCTCACGGAAGAAAGTCTAAAAGTTACCTCTGGCAGAAGACGCAAAGCAAAGATAAATACTAGCTAAGAAAGTCAGGCATGAAGATGGACAGTATGGCAGAAAAGTTTGCACCTGAAAAGATTAAAAAAAGTCCTAAAAGCTCTCACCTGAGTTCCGTTGTAGTGGCAG
>JAYMSL010004101.1:0-11521 GCA_036897195.1 Plantago coronopus | reverse complement strand
TGACATTGGGAATTCAGAACTGACATTGGACTAACCTCGCATAGACTGAAGTGAAAGTACGGGCGGTAACATACGAACTCAAACTCGCTTGGAATGGTCGAATTTCCGAGGTTCTAATCGAAACCTAATCCCCTCAGCTTCTTTTTTGTTGACATATTTTTATTTTTCTTTTCTTCTTTTGGTTGTTTTTTTTCTTTCCTCTCATTCTGTCTTTTTCTTCCTCTTATTCTTCTCCTCCTCCTCGTTTTTTTTTTACTCCTTCTACTCTCATTTTGTTTGTAGTTTTCTTTCTTTTTCTTTCGGTTTAAGAACTTAACTCATCATCCTTTGTTTGCATATACAATGATATAATTTAAATAAATATATAAAATGTTTTTTCCTCCTTTTTCCTTCTTCTCTCTATTTTCTTTTGTAGTTTTCTTTCGTTTTCTTTCAGTTTAAGAGCTTAACTCCTCCTCCTTCGCTTGCATACACAATGATATAATTTAAGTAAATATATAAAATTGCCAGTTAGTATTGAGGTGAGGGACAAAAACCATTTTACGATAAATTCAATAACTGTCTCTCTGAAATCAAGAAAATGGTTGCTCCCTTGTTCACTGGTGTGAATGTGTTCGTTTTCCGGAATTTGGTTCCGACTGTGCTGAGTGAGGTGTTCGAGGCAATACTCAACATCCTCAGGCTGCACAGCGCTACTGTTTCACTGGGCTTCGACGCTAGAAGGAACGGACCGAACACTACAAGAAAACAGCTTTCTGCAGAGTGCCGGCAAGGGGTGCCGACGAATTCGTCGGTATTTTTACCGACGAATAGCTTATTCGCCGGTAGGACGAATTAGGCCGAACTCTCCAATTCGCTACCGGGAAAAAAAAAAGATTTTACCGATGAATAAGCTTATTCGTCGGTAAAATAAAAAAAAATAAAAAAATAAAAAGAAAAGGCAAAAAGGAAAATAATTTTACCGACGGACAGCTTATTCGTCGGTAAAATAAAAAAAATAGAAAAAAGAAGAAGAAAAGACTTATTCGTCGGTAAAATGTCAAACATCATATGTTCAAAATGTCAAACTTATATTACTCGATGGGATCAAGACTGAAACAGTTCTATCGAACTTATTATCCATATCGGGATGGATGACTCCTATTCCGCCCCCTACGCAGATTCTGGTGAACAGACGGTGTAGCAGACTCGGCACCTGTACATCCATCAAAACTAAGTCTTTTCTGTGAATGTGGTGAAGAAGGATTTTCCTGTTGAGTTGAGAACTCTCTAGAGATTTTGCGGGACATGTACTCCAGCACCAGCTTCTGCCCCTTCCACATGATCAACTCCTGGTCGTAAGTACTCTTATAATTCTATTCCTAGGGCCCACTGTTTTGCTTGACCTTGATTTCTCTCCATGTCCATTTAAGTGTTGTAAGATCATAATCTTCTATCACCTTAAACTGTTTTGCGACAAGATGCGGTTTATGATAAACAACATGATTGTTGCAAAACAAAGGAACAAGAAGTGTCCCGTAAAAAATCTGATGTTCCATAGCCCAAGACCCGACAGCATGCTAGGTTTGTATGGAGACCATTCAATATCCTACATATACAACATTCTGATTGTAATTCCTTAATTTAACATCAACAAACAAGTAAGCATTTTGTTTAGGTAAGATATTACATCCATAAACATAAAATAGCTTCCAATAGTAAACATAGAATTGATTTTACCTCTGTAGCCAGGTTCTCGCCTATTCTTATTTGGATAAGGACTCCTAAAGAACTATTCTTAGATGAAAAAGAAGAAATAAAATAGATAAACTATCATACCTCTGAGCTAAGATTGTCTAGTACTTTGTTTGCACTAACACAGTAGCTGTTCCAACGATCACGAGATTTATTGGCTATAGTCCCCGCAACTTGAGAGAAGAGTGGTGATCTCAAATCCTCCGCCTCAAGTGTGAAGTTCCCGCGAGAATATTCATTAATTTGGGGATCCGGATAAGGAAGAAACTCTGTCAAACATAAGTAAATTGAATTTAAAAATAAGAAATATATACGCTGAATTTTTTCTTTTAGAAAAAAGATAGAATTATTACCAAAATAATCCAAGTGTTACCATCTAAACAATTCTTTTTACCACCGCCAATTATACAACTCCTGATTCCTGTATACAGATAGGAAAATATAGCACCTCCCCAACTATATGAATCAACCATCAATGGAGAATACTTCTCGATGGACACGATATATTGAATCCAAACAGTGGACATCCGTTGCCCATCACAATACGGGGTAATGATATTTTGGATGATGATGAGAAGAAGAGCATTGCGTCTCTAATTCGCTACCGGGAAAAAAAAAAGAATTTTTTTTTTTACTGACGAATAAGATTATTCGTCGGCAAAAAAAAACCAGCTCCATTGGAGATATTTTGGACGGAGACGGGACCTTTAAATAATAATAATAATAATAAAATTTAAAAATAATAAACTTAAGTTTTTTTTTTATATTTTTTTAATATTCGTCGGTAATGTAAACTCACGCATTAATAAGGCTTAGGCTCTGTTCTTTTCAACTGAAGTTCAGATCCATTCAGTTCAGTTCAGATCCATTCAGATTTTATTAGTTCAAATTTGTACTTCACTTCAGATCCAGTAAGTTCAGTTCAGTTCAGTTTCGAAATCCTCAGTTGAAAAGAACAGAGCCTTAGTAAGCTTATTCGTCGGCAAATGAGCTACCGACGCTCATTTTGTCGACGACTTGCTTATTCGTCGACAAAAAGAGTCGATTCGACGGTAACTTTTGTTACTGACGAATAAACCTTTTTTCCGACGAATAAGCCTTTTTTTGCTTATTCGTCGGCAAAAAAAGTCGATTCGACGGTAACTTTTGTTACCGACAAATAAGCCTTTTTCTGACGAATGAGCTCGTCGGTAAACAATTCGTTTTTTTGTAGTGCAAGAATTACCATGTAATCGATTCGCCGGAACAGGTAAGTCCTACTCATGATCTTAATTTTCTGACTGATTTCTCCATTTTAGTTTATTAACATTAGGTTTATTGAACCGCGCAGGAGAATTTTGTAAGTCTGCAATCAAACGGCGGTAAACTGATAGGTGAGACTTCGGGATTGTGTTTGGAGCTTAATTGCTGTTTTTTTTTTTTAAATTGTATTTCTTGAGAACGATAGCATCATCTAGCTCCTCATGTCAGGGTATTATTTTGAAATAAAGTTTAGTTGTACCATATAAACATGTTAATATGGTAAAAGTATATAACAAGTTATACTTATTTTTTTGCTTAACTAGATGTATGAATGGGATTAAAGTACTTCAATTCATTTGTATTTTAGCTAATGAATAAGCATATTTTAAATCCAATGTGTCAACAAGACAATAAACATTACTATCATTCTCTCAACAAGTTCTGCCTTCAACTATTAAGTTAAATGTTTGAAATGTTGAACCTGCTTATCCTAGGACGCTTTTCCAACATTATGACAAAGCAAATCGTAGACGTCATTTACATTTAGGGCTGGCTATTAGGGTGTATGTCCTCATTTATTAAATAGTATTTAAAATAATTCTTTAGAGTTTAGAATGAATTTGGTATTTATGTTTTTTTTTTTTAAATAATGATCAATATTATATAATTATTGTCTAACTTGACTCAATTTAATTCAAATCTCATATACGTAATTTTCCCACTTTTTCTCTAATTATAATTTTATTGTAAAAAAAACACTTATGTTAATTATGTATGTATTCTTATAAGGTGATTGTAGAACCACTCAAAGTACATATTCTTTTAACTTTTAACAATTGTAAAAAACAAACTACTGTGAGCAAATATTAGGGAAGGTAATTACATGCAAGTCATTATTGGGTTATCATCAATTTTTTAAGTTGTGAGACGTATTAAGCAATCTTATAATCTCAATTCGTTGATTTATACGTGAATCATCTATTTATACTCATAATTTTATATATATTTGATTTTTTTGTTTTGTTTTAATATGATTATAACAAGTAAAATAAACAAAAGTTTTTTATGTTTTCACTATACTGCTATAAAAATAATTTAATGTTTCTATAAAAGAATCATGAATGTCACGTTATTGTTTTTTTCCCTTCTAATAAGGAATTGAAGATAAAATATCTATTTCACATTAGAAAAACTTTGCAGTAATACAAAATAATACCAAGTTGTTAAAAAAAATATCAAACAAATAAAGAGTATAAATATTCGAAAATAGACACTTCTTTTACTTTTACTAAATACGTTAGGATATCCGAATCAACTAATTTAAATTTAGTACTACCTATCCTAACAGTAAATACTAACTCTACCAGGGTTAGAATGACATGCCAATGGCCAGTCGGCAACCGATTCAGTTCGAGCATCTGGATATTATGATTTGTTATATAAGTGAAACACATCTGGTTAATTTTTGAAGGCCCTTTAACATAGTTAAAAGATGACGGAGCTACAATTTTGCAAGGTCTGAGTCAAAAGTTTCTCAGCCTTAGGGGCTCAGGGCGGCTACTCGACATTACTTGATGTTTAAGAGGCCCTGGAAAGTGAAACATTTATAAGGTGGATGATGCTTCGACAATTTGTTCAGTATAGTCGCAGGATATCCGAAATCAGATTATTAATATCATGGATACAAATTAGACAATATGGATGTATAATCAAGAAGTTGCCCAAGATTCATAATACACATGTCGATCCTGAAGAAGATGTTGAGCTACTATTAAACGAGCCGAACTGAGCTGAACAAGCTCAACTCATTAACAAAAACTAGTAAAAAAAAATAGATTTGAACTCAAGCTTGAGTCTTGTACTAAACTAAAAAAGGCTGATCTTTAAAAAGCCTTTTCAATTGAAAATGTGTATGAAAAATTATAAGTTTACTAGTACCAGTACCCTATAACACATATAATATTCAGTATATACTATTTATAACTAACAAAACAAACATATAAATTGTATATGATTCAACTTAAATGTTGCAAAACTAAGACGCGTACGCGTGGTATATTTAATATTTGTATATAGTCTAACACTAACAAAATAAACATATAAATTCTACGTGATTCACCTTGATCGTAAAAGTATCAGTTTGTACGTGATTCAACTTAAAATATCTTAAAAATATCAATTTGTACGTGATTCAACTTAAATGTCGCATATATATTTCATTTGCCATAAGAAATAAATTTATATTTATTTCTTATCAAATAATTGTCAGTTTTGTTAACACATTATTATTTTCAAGGAAAATAATAAATTAAAAATAATGAACCAAATTCAAATTATAAAATCTTTAAAGAAAAAGGTGTTGCGTTTTATAGTACATTTAGTTTCTTGTATTTGATTTGATTGTGTATTATTAATTTTTAATAGAAAAAAGAGTTTTAGTGAGGGAAACTACCAATGTGAGTCACATGGTACTCATAACCACTTTTTATTATTCACTTAGTATAGATAGAGGAGAGATAATAAGAGTTGTCGAGCCAGGCAGGGTTCATTAAATAAACGAGTGCAAAATTGAGCTCGAACTCGACTCATTTCCCCTATCAAGCGACCCGGCTCCCATTAAGGCTCAAGTCGCATAACACCACTACACACAATCCACCATTTTGCAACTAAGGCCTATTTATATTCTTAGCTACAAAATTATATTAAAACGCATCTTGATGAATTTAAGAATACCGTCTTTATTAACAAAAAGAGTGCCTCTCTTTTCAGAAATCCAACCTAAACATAAAAATAAAAGGCCCTTCTATTACATAGTCCAATGTGAGGTCTATTAATAATAATAATGTGAGCAAGAATGTATCGTATTTATTTTATGTGATAGTACATACTATTAGAATTATTGAACTATACAACAATTCGAATAATTATGTCGGAAAGATCAGAGGGACGGACCCTATGGATCAGTGTTTTAATTTTCACCCCTACAAGCAAACATGAAAGAATAGAAGGACTGAAAAGTAATAAGTCCACAGTTTATTCACCTCCGTCATCGTCTTCAATCAGCCAAAAGACCAGACCCCAAAACCCTTTGCAGAACCTTTCACCACATACCAGTCTCTGTAAAATACCTCCTGCTGTTGAGTATTGGCCTATCCAACTGACAAATCAACATCAAATTCATTTTTCTACTGGACTGCTACTGTTGAGTGAGCTAATTGAGCTCACAAACCTAGAGCAGCAGTAACAATGGAGGCTCAGTCTTCACCTGCAGGAGCTAACAAAGACTCATCATTCAAGGAGAAGAAGCTCCGCATCGAATCAAGAATCGACACTCTACACTCCACCCAGCTAGACCTCATTGCTTCCCTTCGAACCCTAGACCCCTCACTCGTCTCATCTCTAGACCTTTCTCTCAAAGCTCTTTCTACAATCAACAACAAGCCCTATACACCTCTCTCTGAAATCCTCCCATCGGAACCGCCACCTAATTTAACCAGATCGAATCTCCCCAAATTGTCATTGGATGAAGACTCCAAATTGGGCCATTCTGCCCCGGTTGAGAATGAGGGGTTGAAAGGGGACGAGAAGGCGTTGATTGAGGAGAGTGGTGGGTCGCTTTCTGTTGTGAGGTCGATGGTGGCGGTGTGTTTGATTGAGAGGGTACCTTTTACTCCGGTTGATTCGTCTACGGTGTTGAGGAAGCTGGAGAATGATGCTTCTTCTACATTGGTGGAGAAGGAGGCGTTGAGGGAATTGGGAGGGGACTCGGGGTCGATTGTGGCGGTGGAGATGGCATTGAGATCGATTGCCGAGGATAATGGTGGTGTGGAGCTGGAGGAGTTTGTGGTTAGTGGGAAGTCGGGGATTATGGTTATGAACATTGATAGGACTAGGCTTTTGAAGGGGTTGCCTGAGACTAAGCAGTTGAACGATGGGAGTGGTAGGATTGGGGAAGGGAGGAAGAGTGGGGAGGGTGGGAGTTTTGGTATGGGGAGGGGAATGCAGGAGGGATGGATGATGGGACCAAGGGGTGGTGGCGGTGGTGGACCGAGGGGAATGGGGATGATGGGAGTTCCTAGAGGTGTCGGTGTGCCTCCACCTATGCATAGACATCCTCAGATGGGTGGGTTTCCAGGTCAAGTGACGAATTCCCTTTCGTTGAAGCCTAGGACTGATGAGGATGATTTGAAAGATGTTGAGGCTTTGCTGAATAAGAAGAGTTTTAAGGAGCTGCAGAAAACGAAAACCGGAGAGGAGATCATGAGTCTCCTTCGCAAACCAACTGCCAAGGAAACTGCTGTGGCTGCTAAAGTATGTGATTTTGTGAAATTTGATGGTCTTTATATAATTATGTTTTTCGCCTTATTGTCATCATGTTATGCCTGTTTATTGAGAAATGACAGTAATCATGCTTGTTGCGCATTTATAAGATTATTCCACAATCCACTGTTAAGCTTTACTATAAGTTATTCTTTCTTTACTGCTGCATAAAATTCGCATCTTTAACATATCTGAAGGCTAAATACCAGTTTCTATTGGAGTTTTGGTCATCACAACAGTATGCTGTTGCTACTACTATTCTGTGTCTCTAGAGCCAATGCATTATTAAATATGCTCCTGATTATGTATGGGGTATTATCTGTCACCTGTTTCTCATAAGTTGATTGTGGTACCACCATGTTGGTCATAACTTAGACACCGGTGCTGTGTTTAGTGTAAGTTGATTGATGAGTATAAGCTTTGACTTCTTGACTGTTATTAGACTTTGATGGGTTCTAGTTCTAAGGAAAGAATTCTGAAAATCTTGATCTTTTAATGATATCATTGTTTTGGCCTTCTCTTGATTGGTCCTCACATCATGTTTTCAAGAATCCATTTTATTGTCAGTATCCAGAATGTTATAAATATTTTTGACATAAATGCAGTTAACTTCTCATTGCGATTGTTTAATTCTGAGTCATTGGCTAGAAATAATGACCTTTCTGTTGGATCTGCTCATTCTTCAAACTGTCTTTTATTCAACATTACTTCTATTATTAGTCTAACCATATTTCCTATCCGTCTGTAGTTCAAAAGCAAAGGTGGCTCTCAAGTGAAAGAATACTGTTCAGCGTTGACAAAAGAAGATTGCCGAAACCAGTCTGCTTCCTTTATGGCTTGTGAGAAGGTAAGCATAGAGGCCGGTTTCATTGCCGAAGGCCAGTCTCTGTATTTATTTATTGGTTAATATTCTAGAGGGAAATATGGCACAGAATATTGACAGAATAATGATATGTCACTCCCATTTTTCCCCCTCTAAATGCAAAAAATTGCAGAACTACATGAATGTACCATGATGTGGGTTTGAATTGATGCAGGTCCATTTCCGACGCATAATTGCAGCACACACAGATATGAATTTGGGAGATTGCTCATTTCTGGACACATGCCGTCACATGAAGGTACATACCTCTTATACCTCAATACCTTTTAAAATTACTTCATTATTGCCAAAACTTTAGAAACTGATTCTTGTCCTCAATTTCAGACTTGCAAGTATGTCCATTACGAGCTAGACTCAACTCCTGATGCATCACCTATGATGATGGGGCAACCTACTTTAAATCCATCAAGACCTTTAAAGCTTAGTGCCCATTATTGCTCAGAAGTAGAACTCGGGGAACCTCAGTGGATTAACTGTGATATACGTTCATTCAGAGTGGATATTTTAGGACAGTTTGGTGTAATAATGGCAGATCCACCATGGGATATTCACATGGAATTACCTTATGGAACCATGGCTGATGATGAAATGCGAAATCTCAACGTTCCTGCACTACAGAGTGATGGCTTGATATTTTTGTGGGTTACTGGACGTGCAATGGAGCTTGGACGTGAGTGGTAAGTCTCAACTTTATCTGTCTCTCTTGAATTCAACAGATAGAATCATGGAACAAAATATGTTGGATACGTTGTTCCCGGTAGCTTGGTTTTATGCTGTTCTGCCACTAGACAAATGCTCTATCAAAAATTGGCAAACGCAACTGCATCTTCACTGTCGAAAGAATTATCCATTAGGTGTATTCTGAGATATACAATATTTAGCATGATATTTTAATCCATGATTGTGCCAAGTGAAACGTATTATTGTGCGAAAAACTCCATTTGTGGAATGCTGTATTAACTGAAACTGAAATCATAAGCTGAAACACTCCATCCTCACTGTGGGGAGAATTATCCCACAATATATTGCCTTGAGTCATACTTTTAGTATGATACTTAATCTATTATCTTGCCAAAGTGAAACTTCTTATCAGCATAAAATCAAGATTGTGGGGTTGTTGCATTATGATCTTCGGCTTCGCATTTGACCACAACTGTTGGATTCTTATTCTCTTACACTAGATTGTTTGTTCTGTGTTTATTGCTTTCAGTTTGGAACTTTGGGGTTACAAGCGTGTAGAAGAAATCATCTGGGTGAAGACCAATCAACTGCAGCGTATCATCAGAACAGGTCGGACAGGCCATTGGTTAAACCACAGCAAGGAGCACTGTCTTGTCGGAGTAAAAGGCAACCCTGAAGTAAATAGAAATATTGACACTGATGTCATCGTTGCTGAGGTTCGGGAAACTAGCCGGAAGCCGGATGAGGTAAGTCAGGCTCCCGACTAATGTTGCTACTATTCCACTTATTATCATAACAACTCTTTACTGCATTTAATTTGGAAACTCTTTGCATCATGCCAACTCTTTGCTTCGTTTTAATAACTTGTTAAGTTTCATGTTATGTTCTAGATGTACGCAATGCTGGAAAGAATAAGTCCGCGGACCAGAAAGCTGGAGTTGTTTGCTAGGATGCATAATGTACAGGCTGGGTATGTGTTCCTTGCATGAAGTTTATCTTTACAGCTACTTAATAGATGGGACTTTTGGTCGACCCATGTTAAGTTCAATTTGTTTTTGTGAAGATTCTAATAGACTATGTTTTGTGTCTAGGTGGTTGTCACTAGGTAATCAACTGCAAGGAGTAAGGTTGGTAGACGAAGGGCTAAGAGCAAGATTCAAGGCGGCTTACCCTGAAGTGGAGGTGCAGCCCTCTTCACCACCCAGAGCTGCTGCCATGGAAGTGGACCGTCCTGTTCCATCTCCCTCAAAAAACCCATTCACTGAAGGTGAGACCAAATCATCTTCAGCCCAGTTAATGGAACCCACAGGTCAAGCACCTCCCTATGCAGATCAGAAAGCAACAAACACCGACGTAGAGATGACTAGCTAAATCTGGTGCTTTGCATGAATCTTTTTTTACAACAAAAAGGCATGATAGAATTAATTAGGAATGTAGTAAATGATGAATCATAAACCTCATGATTGAGTTCTCTTGCATGGATTGATAAATGATTATGCATGCAGAGGAGTCTTTTTCTGGTCTATGCTTACCCTGTAATAGGTAGTTTTACTGTTTTAGCCGGTTGATTGTTGACAGGCCAAGGCCAATTCAAGAAAATGTAGCATCTTCGTGATCATAATGTAAAATCACCTATTCCAGTCCTGAAAGTTGTTTCTGATTCCAGTTCATCTTCATGATCTAAATTTGGGTGATAATCTTGGTGTCCCAATCATTTTCCAGAATCAAGAACTGGTAATACTATTCATCTGTTTTTCGTTAAAGTTCAAACTTCAAAGGGTCGTATTAAGCTCAGTGAACCGTGAATCTCAGTTTTAGAAGAGTTGTCTTGTGTAAAATTACTGTTTCCTTTTATATACATGTCGGTAGCATTTGGGCAGCCAATTGTTTCTTTTTTATGAAACGATAGATAAAGGAGTGACTCGAATCCCGACCTATTGGTAGAAAGTGAAGCATTTTTACCAACTGAACCGCGTTTCGTTGTCTGAGTATCCAATTGTTAAGTGAAGGAACATTGTTTTGTGAGTCGTTTTCGAAGGTGTGCGTCGGTGATGAGAAAGTAATTAGTGGGACTAATATGCTTCTCAAATAGTGTATGATTGATTAACACATGAAAGCATAATCACATGTTTTCTACTATTTCTTTCCTCCTTGCTTGCTCCCAATTATTGATTCCAGCTGATTAAAGATTAGATAGTAACATGCTACCGATTTATATATCTTCTCAATAAATTGCTTCTACTGGTTTACATCAAGTTACCATCCATTAATCTCGATCCATATTAATGGAAGTCTAATTCAAATTAATGCAAAGGACAAGTTCCTCCCTCCGTCTTACTAAATTTTATAATTTGTTGAATACGGAATTTTAAATGAAATTGTGAAAGTGTTTTTAAATGTTGAAATGTGTTGTAAAAGTTTTGACTTAGTTTCCATTTATAAGAGACATACTCCCTCCGTCCGCTCAAACCAGCCCCATTTTGCCATTTTGGCGTCCGCTCAATCCAGCCACATTTCCAAAAATGTAAACTTTTTATTACTTTTAAATAAAACACTCCTACTCCACTTGTACTATATATCAATAAACTACAACAATTCAACCCCACTTATACTACTTTACTTTCCATTAATTACTCCACTATACCCCACTTGTACTATATA
>JAYMSL010004100.1:0-11521 GCA_036897195.1 Plantago coronopus | reverse complement strand
TATACCATTACCAAGTCGCGCGAGAGCTGGACTGAGCCTGAGCACGACAAGTTTCTGGAAGCGCTGCAGCTGTAAGTGTGTGCAATTTTGGTTAATTTGATTGTTGGAGCTGGTTTAGGGTTTGGTGACGAAATGTGGGATTTGGGCGTGTTTTGTTTGAATTTGCAGTAAATTGGAATTGGGGCTTATTGCAAGTTTAGGTCTACTGTTGAATTACCTAGGTTACCATTCAATTGGAGGTTGAAAGTCTAGCTGCTTGGAGAAATTAAGATATTTATTGTGTTGAATTCAAGCTTATGAGCTGGTTCATTGGCAATATTCTCGTTCCGGTGATGTCGAATATGTATATATTCACCATTTTAAAGCCATTAGTCGTAATGTTTTCTTTGCTTGGGTGGTTCATTGTCAAATTCTAGCTTAATTGAGAAAGTAAGAGCTAATTGGAGAAATTAACATGGTTATTATGTTGAATTCAAGCTTGTGAGCTGGTTCATTGGCAATATTCTCGTTCCGGTGGTGTCGAAAAGTTATAAACACCATTTTAAAGCCACTAGTCTATGTAATGTTTTCTTTGCTTGGGTTAGGTATTATTAGTAGTTTTTCTTACATGGTTGCAATCCAACACAATTCTATCCTTTTTCTATGTTCTGGTCTTTTATTGCATTTCCAATTGATTACACACTTTGAGCCTTTCATTATTGGTTAATGAAGAGATGCAGTCGTTATGATGTTACATTAGGTATCTGTAGTTGGTTTCTTGAGAAAACAATTATTTTGAGGGGGTGTTGAGAAATAGATTATTCATTCTGCTCTTGTTGTTTCTGAAATACTGTATGTGTGATGGCTAGGTATTGGTAGTTCCTCTTACATGGTTATCATAGTAGCCTAGTAGGTATTGTTCTTTTCCCCGATTTGTGACCTTTTTTTTTTTATGTACTCTGCTGAATCTTGTATGAATTCCCATCGCCTTTCCATGTTGATACTCCTTTAAAGGTTTATTGTAATGGGGAAATTGACATGGTTATTGACATATTGCTACGCTAAAGCTTTTGAGTTGGCTCATTGAGAATATTCTCATTTCCAGTGGCATGGAAAATATGTTTTCTGTTTTGCTAGTGTTGCTGAAAGGATGTCTTTCCCATGACTTGGTTGGGGCAGTTCATCTGACATGGTTGCTTTTAACTAAATGATTTGATTTTGATGCAGTTTCGATCGTGATTGGAAGAAGATTGAAGCATTTGTTGGTTCTAAGACTGTAATCCAGGTAATTTGACTCCCACGGTACACTTCTTGTTAGGAAAGTTTGTTTTCTTCGTAAAAGTTTTGCCTGAACGGCTGGACCTGCACAACATATGCTAGTAAACGAATCTTCATTGACTTTTGTTGTAAGTAGAGATACTGGTCAATCAATGACAACATAAACCTACCATACTCATCAAATGTGGAATGTTTGCCTTGTAAATTCGTTTCTCATATTTTATTTTAGTGACCAATATAAAATGTGTCTAGTAAGATTGTTAGGTGCGTACTGTTATTTAGGAATTATAGTTTCTTAATCGTAATGTGCAAGTTACTCTTGTAGATACGTAGTCATGCACAGAAGTATTTTCTCAAAGTACAAAAGAGTGGAACTAATGAGCATCTTCCCCCACCAAGGCCAAAAAGAAAAGCTGCTCACCCATACCCACAGAAAGCTCCAAAAATTTGTAAGAGTGTATTGCATTTATTTCCTCCTATTCATGGTCTGGTATCTTATAGAATATCCTAGCTTATAGTTTGTCACATATCTGAAGCTCCTGTGGTCCCACCACCGATGCCATCATCCCAAGCATTGCCTGCTGCTCCTGATCCTGGACTTGTGAGGCGGCCACCAGATTCTCCAGCGCTACTTAGACAGCCTGATACAGCCGTGTGTGTGCCTGGATGGACGGACAATTCCATTCACACTGGTGGTTTTTCACATGATACCAGAGGTCCATTTAATTCCAGTGTTGATCACAATCATCTTACTCTGCTACTTGAACTATTTTGGTGTGTATGTCTGGAGGCTTAATTAAATTTCTTGTGCTACAGGTGACGCGAGATCTACTGGGCAGTCATTGCCCAATTTTTACTCCAGCAACAGCAATGAGAGTACTCCAAGGACAAGGGTAGCAGGTGAGATAACTAAACTAGTGGATAATGACCTGTAGTTATGAGTGAAATGTTACTGTTTTGAGCTCTCAGTTATTATACTGGGTTACATAAAACACTAACTACTATGTACGGGTTGATCACATTTCTGTCAGTTGGCTTGTGTCCATATACCAATACCTATTGTGCAATATGCCTAAACTCCATTATCCATATGGTCTAAGCAACATTTCTCTGATTTGTTGCAGTTCTTCCTGATTTCGCACAAGTATACGGCTTCATAGGCAGTGTCTTTGATCCTAATGTCACCGGCCACTTGCAGCATCTGAAGAAGATGGATCCAATTGATATTGAAACAGTATGATCCCTGAGATTAACTTCACTATCTCTGTCTCTTTAAATTCCGGATCAACCAAATAGAAAAACATCTTTTGTCTTCATTTCTTTCCGAGAAAATGTCAAGTATGCATGTTTTCGTAATGTATCTGATATTTCTTCATGACTATTGATGTAGGTGTTATTGTTGATGAGAAACCTCTCCGTCAATTTGGCCAGTCCTACTTTCGAGGAGCATGTAAGTGCTAAGTTACTATCGTAGTTCAGCTGCTTTTCAGGGAACTGTTGCCAACTAGTAGCAAACCGTCAAGTTTCCTATAATAAACATACTATATATCCAGGACATGTTCTCCCATCAAATTTACAGTAGAATAGTTTAGCATTTCTACTCATTTATACTAAGCATTACGATATACTTGTGCAGAGGAAGCTGCTTTCTTCCTACGAAATTGAGCCAGAGGACAATGCATACGACGTAACTGATTGCATCCTTGCTAGTCAGTCTGATGATCCAGCTTAATTTGCCTGCGAGTTCCATTAATTAATAGTGTGGCGGCAAGAATGATGCTTGTTGATCTGAATAGGAATATGGTTGTTTCGGCTTTGGAGAGGTTTTGCGAAGCATAACTTATGCTTCTTCTGCATGCTCTGTTGTTGTGCAGTTTAATGATCCTGTACATATCCACCAGACAAAATAAATGAGAGGAAATTGTATTGCTTAGGTTTTGTTTTTATGTTGCAACCCAAATGTTGATATATATGTAAATGCAAATTTTGGTTCTCTTTCTGGCATCTGTATACAGTATACTACTTCTAGTTCTATGTTGACAAGCAGACAAGCTCATGACTTGATCAAATTGTTCATGCACCAGTAAGTATAAAAATTGTTACTAACTTCAATTTTTTAATTAGCTTTTGGAGAGTGGTTGTTTGTGTTTTGTATTAGATTTTGCTGGAGTTGAAATTATAAGGTGATAAATTATTACGCTTTTTGATGAAATTGGTTAACAAGGTTGTGTAGTAGTGAATTTCTTATCCCAAAAACCAACACTGAGCACTAGTGAAGTATAAAAATATTCAATTTCGCCCTTGAATTGAAGTGAAGTCTAAAAATTTGAACTGATTTGAATTGAATGGAATGTACCTGAATGTAAATAGAAAAGAACAAAACCTTAGTTGAACTCTATACTTTATAAACAGGTTGTTTATTTTGATATTAAACATGTTAGAAGGTTGATTTACCCATTATTTATTCATGTCGGATAAGTTAAATAGATTCGATCTAACTACAGATAAGTTCGATAAACTTGTGTCTGCAGCCAGATAAATCAAACTTCTAACGAGGAGTGTTGTTATGCTTATACGTGATATGACCGTATGAACCACTTTATAAAATTGTTCCATTCTATTGAACCAAAATAAAATTGTTTGACTACAATAAGCCTGTTTAGTAGGATGTCACGGTGAGGTGATTGATTTCAAAACCTATTTTATAACTTAAAAAAAAGTAAATGCGCGGTTGACTTATCATCTACTTATATATCTTATTACCACCTCAATTCCTTTCGTGTCAAGAAGACACTTCAAATCACCAATTGACTTACTACCATTTATCAGGACAAAGAAGACCGTTCGAATCAAACAACCGATTATCAATAATCTGCTGTTAGCCTGTTAGTTATCTTATCGGCTCGTTTCATTCCACTGAGAAATACATTTGTAGAGCATCTTAGCATCTTCCACCAAGGGGCAAATCCGTAATTCCCAAGTGCCAACTTGCAGGAAAATTACACTTTGGTTGGCCGAAGAGCTCCCAAACCACCTCCACTGAGCAAAGACGATGAGCTCCAAATCCAATCTGCTCTCAAACTGCACTCCCCAAACCGTTATTTGACCCTCAGTTTCCATTTCCCCTCATTCCAATCTCCGTTTCATCAATCCACCTTCTCCGTACCCAATCCCAAACCAGTTTCATGGTTGCATCAGCTGCAATCGCCGCCGCCGAGAGTGGAACCGCCGCCGCCGCACTCACCCGACCGCCTCCTTCGTTTCGGGGAACTCGCATTTCCGATTTGAGGTTCCCGGTCCAGTTAGTCAGTAAGCGGTTACCGGTGTTCCATTTCAGCAATCTGAATTCGCTGAATAGGAGAAGAGTTCCGTACTGTTCGGTTATTTCGAAATCGAGTTGTTGTGAGAATGTCGCTGGTAGTAGTAGTGGTAGCACTAGCTCTACGAGTTCTAGCATTAGTGATGAGAAATTTGGGGAGGTTTTCAGGAGAGGGATGACTATTGCTGCTGCCGCGGCGGTTGGTGTGGTTGTGGTGTTGAGCTGCAGGAGAGTGTTGGCGGTTGAAGGAGTTGTGGCGAATGCGGGGTATACACTGTGGGAGAGGAATTTGGTGGCGTTGAAGAGCTCCTGGCCGAAGGTTTTGCAGGTTTTGACGCTGTTTAAGGAGCAGGGATTGATTCTGGCGGTGTTGTTGAGTTTATCCGCTTTTTTCTCGATGGCGGAGACGTCGATTACTACACTTTGGCCGTGGAAGGTATATAGGATTTAGTGTTGGTTTTCGTCTTCCGTGGATAGTTTGTCTCTTAAGAGTTCAGTATCATTATTGAGAATTGTTAGTATCTTGCATTGTCTACTATTGTTTGTGTTGAGTATATCAGGGAATTTGATTGCAGTTGTGTAGTGATTCACCTTAGATAAATGATCATTTGGCAATTGAAGGCATAGAGGTTTTAATGTTGGTTTTTCGGCTTCGTGGATAGTTTTTGTCCCTTAAGAGTTATTATTAGTATCGGAAGTTGTTAGCATCTAGCACTATCCACTTTTATTTCTGTTCTGTCAGGGAATTTGATTGCATTTGCATAGTGATTCGCCTTAGATAAATGATCATTTGGCCATGCAAGGTGTAGAGAGATTGCTTTTAGTTTTGTCTGTACTTGTTTATGATGGTTATTTTGGGCAATTTGATTTCATTTTCATTGTTTAGAGTACACTTAATTGAAGTATGTTTATTCTGATACTAGGATTTCACGTATTTTTTTATGCAGACATAAGTGAATGCACGGATACGATATTTGGGAAATGCACACATTTAGTTTGACAATGTTAATTTGCTATGTTGATAATATTCTCAGCTGAACTGGATTTTTTCACGTGTTTTTAGTAAAGTTTAAGTCATGTTTTGGTGGTATTAAAATGAGTTTGATATGTTTTAGTTGCTAGCCTTGAAGGCACTTGATCACGGGATTATTGTGGACAATGTTTACATCGTCGTGTTGAGCTAACTTCTGATTCTTTTACTCTGTTTTTCTCTCTTCCCTGTAAAAGAGTGTAAAAATTGTTGAAATACTGATATCAGGTGCGGGAATTGGCTGAAAAAGAACCTGATAATGGTGTCTTTAAAATGCTACGAAATGACGTTACAAGATTCCTGACGACTATCCTCATAGGGACCACGTATTGCACTTCCGTCGCTTAATTTAAATTTCCTTTTTATCCTTTGATTGCAATTTTTTGATTATGTATGTATTTTATGCAGAGTGGTGAATATTGGCGCGACGGCATTAGTAACTGAAGCTGCAACTGCTATTTTTGGTGAAGCTGGTGTCAGTGCAGCTACTGGAGTTATGACTGTATGTCTGATGCCCATGTAGCATTTATGATGGTCAATATTTTGATATTTCTACTATGTGAATCTTGTCATGTTCAAATCACTACAGTCAACAGTAATGTTTTCTGCAAAATGAAAAGAAGAATTAGCTCCATGCCTTCATTTGGTGGTTTTACAGTTTTACTATGTGATTCAACTTGGCTGTGCTATTCAGCTGAAGCATGCTTACTCTCTGTTTCCCTTGATTTCTTAAATGAACCTCTGTTTTGCTCAAGAAAGATATGTAGTACCTTTCTCCACACGTGCTGACTAAGCTGTTGATGTTACTAGGTTGCTATTCTGCTCCTCACTGAAATTACTCCAAAAAGTATAGCCGTTCACAATGCTACGGAGGTTGCTAGGTTTGTGGTAAGTTTGGGGGCAATACTGGTTGAGAATTACATTTTTAAGCTCTCGCTGAGTCAAGATAGCTTGTGCATTGACATTTTCTTCCCCCTCCCCTGAAAAGAATTTAAAGCAATAGTTTTATTGCAGAACATGACTTTTCCACCTTTCTTTGGTGAATTGCAATTTCTGATGCGTCTAGGTCAGGCCTGTCGCGTGGCTTTCTCTAGTACTATATCCCGTGGGAAGAGTTGTTACGTATCTCTCGATGGGAATGCTGAAAATGCTAGGCTTGAAAGGAAGAAGGTGTGATTTATTCATATGTTATGTTGTTTCACGTCTCTTGTATTTTCTACCACCTCGTTTTTCCTGGCATCTCAGTATCTTTCATTTCCTGACTGTTATGTGTGGAATTAATCGAGCATGTGAACGTTTTTTGATTACTTGTTTCAAAATTTTATAATTACAGAGCAATAGAAGGGGATAGTGATATTTCTAGTTTCTTGACTGGCAAAGACATATATTGTTTTTCTTGTATATTTAAAGTATTTTCTATGATAAAAAGCAATTTACCTGTTTGTGTATTTGTTTAAATATACGCCTGCTGCTCATATGTGGTTCTGGTTTCAGAATTCCATCTACTTGGCATATTTCTCAACTCTGTTGTTTTGTCAAATCAGCGAACCATATGTAACTGAAGATGAACTAAAGTTGATGTTACGCGGAGCAGAGATGAGTGGGGCAATTGAGGAGGAAGAGCAGGTAACTAAGCTCACTTTATGAAGATTCCAGTTATGCATCTCTTTGAATCAGGATGGTGATACTTATGAAGTTGCCTTACATCTTATTCACCATTGGCCCTGGCTTTGACAGGATATGATTGAAAATGTGTTGGAGATCAAAGATACACATGTGAGAGAGGTGATGACGCCTCTTGTTGACGTTGTCGCAATTGATGCTGGTGCAACACTTGTTGATTTCCACAATTCTTGGAAGGGTCATCAGTATTCAAGGTACTTTTTGTTTAACCATAGACTAATCATTTTATAACCAGCCTAAGGAATGTGTTGACTTTCTTATAGGGTGCCTGTCTTTGAGGAGCGCATTGATAATATTGTTGGTATTGCATATGCAATGGATCTACTGGATTATGTGCAAAAGGTCAACTCATTTCTAATGCATCATTAATATGCACCTTGTATTCATCCTCTTTAATTGTACACAAAAATCTCATAGCCTGCAGAATCATGTTCTATTTGGTTTTGAAGGGGGAACATCTAGAAAGTTCTATAGTGGGAGATATGGCACACAAACCTGCATACTTTGTTCCTGGTGAGTCACATTCTTTTTCTTAATTTTTATCTGGCAAGTTAGTCCTATAAGTTGAACTATTCGAGCTTCGATCAAGATTTGTTAGTTTCTTACTAGATAATCAGAATGGTCAAGCTTTTACATAAAGAATTCAAATTGTTAAAAATTTAATGCTGGAAAACTTGAATTGCAATTTGACTCCCTTCTAAAGACGTCTTGGGTTTATGTAGTCTCTATCTTGTGTGCTTCATTTTTGATATAATTGGTGTTGCATATAACACATGTTGCTAAGAATTAAGAAATCCATATAATATGTAAAATTCCACTTTTTCTCAAGGAGTTCATGTAAATTGTTCTAAGATTATGTGTGTTGCAAGCAGCGCGTGTGCTATTAGCTAGATTAAAGTCAAGGCCTTTGTGACTTTTAATTGGTGCAAATGCAGATTCAATGTCTGTGTGGAATCTTCTTAGAGAATTCCGTATCAGAAAGGTGCACATGGCAGTTGTTTTGAATGAGTATGGAGGAACTGTTGGGGTAAGCTCTTCCTCTAGATGGATTACACAATAGAAGGCCGCTTGGTTTATTTTATGTTTACATGTCAATTTGTCTGGACTGATCAAGTTTCTGATGATCTGACAGATAGTGACCCTGGAAGACGTGGTGGAAGAAATTGTTGGTGAGATCTTTGATGAAAATGATTCTAAAGTAAGTTTATTGGATATTATTGGGAAATTTGTTTCTGCTGCATTCAATTCAATGGAATATTCTGCATACTCACCAATTGTGAATCTATCGCAAGTCCACTTAATGTTATCTGGGTTCTACATTCTTCATTTATATAAGACCGTTGGAAGTTGGAACCCTTTTTCGAAGATGCAATGGTTCATGTTTTCGGATTTGTTATACATCAGTAGCTTTAATGACTTACCTCATTGTGATAGCTTGTATCCTGGTTTTGCATTTCTTCTTATAACATTTCCCCGTGGCAGGAAGAGATCGACAAAAAGACTGGCTACATTGTCATGCGTGCTGAAGGCATTTATGATGTGGATGCTAACACGTCAATAGATCAACTCTCTGAAGATCTAACTATTATAATGCCTGAGGTACTTCCATTTGACTTGGCTTACAGTTGTTTTCCTATGCATCCTCAAGGTTCCTAGAAATGCTTCTGCATACAAATTCTGAACCGATTCATGCTACCTGAGTATGACATTTGGCCCGTGATACAAAACTTTATGTTAGAGCTGTACTTCTGCTTTGATTTGTTACTTAGGCTCTTTATATCATGCAGGGTCACCAGTATGAGACAGTTTCAGGTTTTGTCTGTGAGGCATTTGGATATATCCCAAGGACTGGGGAGACCATAAAAGTGGAACTTGCAAAAGAAATCCGCGAAGATCATGGGGATTATGATGGGAAAGATTCTGATCGACAAGAGGACAATGAAAAGACTCAAGTTTTTAAGCTCGAGGTATGACAGATTTGCATCATCATTTCTCTGTGTATGTAGAAATCTTGTGGGCTTTCTTTCACTTGAGTACAAGTTAAATGAGCCGACTGCTTCATGTTATCAGTATGTGATACTTGATAGGTTTTTAGTTGCATAATTTGACAGATGAATTTTATATGTGAGTTTGATATTGTTAAAACATGATAAATTTGATAATTAAGCAGAAGTCTAGTCTAGCACACAGACTCGTCTTAAGCAAGACTGCAAGAGTGTACACGCACTCTATGTTGACAACCAATCGCAGACCTGCGACAACCAATCGCAGACCTGCACCAGAGTGTGCAATATTCTTTGTTACTAACCAATATTCATATGGCCGACTTCTGCAGATTTTAGCAGGAAATGCTAGAAAGGTCAGTGCTGTTCGATTTGAACGAATAAACAATGGTGATGAATCAGTAGAAGGAAATGGGGTAGCCCGTTTGGTCCCCAAGCTTATGAAAAGAAAATATAGCAGCGACGACGAGTCAGATAGTACGATGCCAAAGGGTGGTGAGATGCAATATCATGAGATGGCCAATGATCGTGCGATGTCTGTACAGGAAGACAATCTTGATCAAGTAAATAGACAGTAGATTTCGTTTCATCTTTTGTTCTTTGTATCTGTAGAGAAGCAACATGAAAACAGGAAAGTTTTCGAGATCTTTGAAAGCGAAAAAAAGAAAACCGCCATCTTGGTCCTTAGTTAGGGTGGTTCCCTTTGTGGAACTGTAAGAAATTGACACCAGATGAATCCAATGTACTGGTTGAAGGGAGAAAGTCGAGTTGAAATCTGGTTAGGAAGCTCTTCTTCTAGTGGTACTGTAATCGGTTCCGTTTGGGATACTTGGTGAATTTTGGATAGCCTCAAGGCACTGTCTGCACCATTTTCTTTCTAGTACTAGATTACGTTGTATGATGATAAGTGCTAAACTCGATGGTACGCAAAATAGCTGTATAAACAAATTGATTGTAGTAATCTTCTTCTTTGAAGAACTGTATGCAGCCATGAGCCACATATTGAAGGCTGGCTTAAGACATGTTTACTGAGATCATGAACTCTTTCCGATTGGTATTGATGAGTGGAGCGGTATGGTTGTGTTTTGGTCAGAAAAAACACATAGTTTACAAGACTAACAAGAGTTCCATTAAGAAAATTTAGGGATCCTAGATTCTTGTTTCAATTTTGACTTTAACCTTCTCAGCAGTGTTATTTACATACAGAAGTTTTTTTTTTTTTAATGAATTTACATACAGAAGTAAGAAAGCCTTAAATTTGAGGATTCTCAAAGATGTGGTATAAATTGGCTCAAATCGGAACCTTACTTTTTCGATTACAAGTTCCTTTAACCCTTGAGTTAATAGTAATCTTTAAAAAAGAAAATCTATGTAAAGACTTGCTAACATCCAAAAACAAATACACAGATTGCTAACTATTGTTGGAGACCTTATCCGCTTAGGTCTCTTGTTTAGTTCAACCCATCAAACTATTTTTCCACACGGTTTTGTCCTAGAATCAATTTCTCTATTTACATTAATAATTTCCAACAAGAAATTAATTTATTAGATTGTAAAATAAATTTAGTTTCAAAATTAAAAAAACACAAAATAAAAATATAAAATTTAATACAAAAATGTCACAATAATACATATAACAACGTGTTCGGACATTTTAGTTTAAAAAAAGAATACAACATGCAAAATATACTACTCTAATATCCAAAGTTTTACATACCATTAATACTAGGATTAGGATTTTTTTTTGAAGTAATACTAGGATTAGGATTTGGAAACCATTATTTATACTCGGGTCGTAACCATTATCCAAGTCCATATTCAAGTCTACGACGGAAGCCCAAGCATAAAATCCCTTTCTCTCATTAGGGTTCTCCATTCAGACTCTCTCGGCATCCATCTCTCTCCTCTGCATTCCGCCGTCAGCTAACTGCAATCATGGTAAACTCAATTTCCGGCGAATTTCTCAGCCATTATTCCAGCTAAACGATGTATTAGTCTCGCTATTGATAAATAATGATCTAATTTTTCGTGTTTGTTTATGTCAGATCATCTCCGAGAAGAACCGAAGAGAAATCTCCAAGTACCTCTTCCAAGGTAAATTGTTTTACTTATATTGTCGTCGTTTTGTTCAGTTCTGCATATTCTAGCTGATCGTTGATTTTGCGATTCATTAGAACTTAATCCTTTTAGTTTTAGGCGAATACGGATGTAGCTCCGTGTTCATTGTAG
>JAYMSL010004099.1:0-11521 GCA_036897195.1 Plantago coronopus | reverse complement strand
CCAATTATTGTTGTTTTCTTATATATAGTGTAATTTGCATTTATCTTACAGAAATGCATTTGTCTTAGTGGTCGTGCAACACATACTTTAGTGTGTCTTTGAGGAAAATGTTCTGTGTTCGAACCTATCTCGGGCCCTTTTTTTCAATTTTTTTTATTTTCTTTGACAAAATTATAGATTATAACCTAGTATATATATAAATACGCACAGAGCCTCAAAATATTAGGGCCGGCCCTGCATTTTAATACATCTCATTAAAATCATCATTTTCCTAAATATTCTTCATTCGCTTTAGTAATTTAAAGTTATTATGATACTTTAACCAATAATATGCTTCAAATGTCATGAATTTCAACAAACTATATTAATTAATAAATATAATAATTCAAAAAGTTTATTGGGAATTGCAAAACATCTTACATTATGCGAATAGTGTAAAATCTAAAACATATTACATAAAAATTAGTAATTATAATAATTTATCAGTCATTATACTAATTAATTAATTATAAATCGTTTAATTACTACTAACATTTATAACGTTTCTATGAAATTAGTGAGAATTAGACAATTGGCGTCCTGGCCGACATGAGAATTATCATTAATTAATACACGTGCGAATATATTAGTGGCAATGAAGGTCGTCGACATAAGAGACGAATACTAAATGAAGAAAGTTAAGGATAATGTCGTGACAGATTTTAATTTCTAGTACTGCTCTGCTCTTAAAGTGACGGCGGATTTTAAGGGCCCCGTATTAACAGCAGATACCTCATTATCAACGTGACTCATATAATTTACTCACATTTTTATTTCAACCCTTTCCTCATCCGTCTTTTTCAGCCTTCAACATATACAGCTACAGATAATAAGCAATTGTCTGTCAAAATCGCCGTTTTTCAATTTCACCACACACATTTCTATATGCCAGCCAGTGCATTGGATTGAATTATATATATAACACATGCCCATTCATTCATTATATATTCCCATTACATACTCAGCAACCTAGTACTTTAATTTTCTCCTTTAAATCGATATCTGCATTCAAGATCAAGGTTCATTACAGATTAATTAGAGAAGATGAAGAGGAACTGCAACTTGGAGCTTCGACTCATGACGACGCCTTCAGCCTGCAGCTATACTGACAACGATTGTGATGTTCGTAGTTATGTTCAAGGCGAATACGAGTCGATGTAAGTCTTTTTTTTCAACATTTTATGAAGTGTTTGCTACTTTGCTTTAGAAAATAGATTTCGAATTAAATTGGAAAATGTTGAGATGTTTATTGATGTGGTTTGTTTTGATTTATGAAGGTCTGGTGAAGGGAGTAGTACTTCAAATGATGAGCTTCTGACGATTTTCTACAAGGGAAGAATTGCTAACTGCCAGGCTACAGAAATTCAGGCTAGAAGTATTATACGGTTAGCATGCCGGGAAATGGAAGGGAAGAGGGGGAAATCTGACCCCAGTTCGCCATCGATGAATTCTCCGATTTACAGTCCGTCAGTTGATCATTCAATGAAGAGATCCTTGCAGAGGTTTCTTGAGAAGAGGAAGAATAGAGCTCAGGCGACCTCTCCTTACTCCATCACTAGAAACCATCCTCAATGAGACCCTCATGGCCTTAATTATATATATATATAGCCAAAAGAGGGCTAGTCTCTTTTTGTAGATTGGAATTTATGGAAATTATTTTAGTGATAGATTTATGCATAAATCTTGATTTGTTCATGCATTATGCATACCGTTTATGTTGAAGTATGTATAGAGTTGGAGAGCTAGGCGATGAGGATGAGAACATGTTCTATTATTGTTCATATTTGCATTTTTGGAAATACAATATTGCAATTACAATTGCTAGCTCCAGCTCCAGCTCCAGCACAATATTGCAATTACAATTGCTAGCTCCAGCTCCAGCTCCAGCACAATGTTCCAATATATACTCGTGTGTTCACTAGTCACTACCACCAGCTGCTGATACAAATGAATATAGTCACTACGATTTTCATGTGCAAGTGTTTCGCGGCCGGAGACTAAGGGGATCCCGATCTGAGGAGATGCAAGGCATTTCGAAGAATGGATCCAGTGTGGGAAAATGTGGTATATAATCAATCATATAGTATTATAGTATATGGTAACCCAGAACTGGAACTGCATGCCCCATCCTATATTCCCATCATCCCATGTCTCTGCTGAATAAGGAATTAGTGCTGTTGTTGAACCTTTGGCAGCAGTTAGCTAGCCATCACTCATTATACTTGATGTGTCCTGTATTGAGCTTTTTAAGAACTGATAATGTTATTCTGGATTCTTCTATGTTTGGTGTAACTTCCATTTGGCCTATTCTTGACAATATCATGCATGTTTTGAATTACTCATACTTCATACTTCGTGAATGAACCAACGGTTTTTTTCAAGTGGTAAGGGACTTGGTTCAATTGTTCAATTAAGCAAGCCTCAAGTTCAAGTTTCAGCCTTGTGGCTGTGGATGTAAAAAGAAACCTCTAGGAGAGCCGCCCCTTAAAAAGGACCAAACGATACTCGACCGTATTAGGCGCATAAACAGAAACAGTGAGAAATCATCAAACAATTAGAAGTATTGAAAAAAAAAATCCTAAATGAGTGAAATATATTATGTTTGTCTTAATTCCTTGGTGAATTTTATTGTGTAATACCGTATGCAAGATGCCTGCAATCTGTATGGTTCATTTGATCAAGCGTTTTGCTAGCTCAAGTGTTCTTTAGTCTTACTGAGACTCTGCAACTCTGCTAGTCTGCTCTGCTGACATTGTATCACAACTCACAAGGTTAAAAATATCTTCTCACAAGCACTTTACTGTTACAACTTACAAATAGCAGCTTATACGACTCTGAATACAGGTGCTTGTTTTGCATTCATATTCTTGTCTAGAAATACAACAGCTCTCTTGATCCAAAACATCAAACTTATACTTGTGTTTATTATTATCATCAATGAAACTAAATGAAATACATTTACTCTACATCCGAGATGTCACGCGAGGTGCATCCCATGGAGTAGTCACATGAGCACGCGTAATTTCACTGATGGAGCGACAACCACTCAGCGCCATAGTCAGCTCGAATTCATCATGAAGCATCTTAAGAACTTTCCTTACACCTGCCTCTCCATCAGCTGCTAATGAGAACACGACTGGCCGTCCTACCTATAAATTGCATGTCACACACCGGTAGAAAAGACTTGTTATGACAAGTTGCGTTGTGATGGCTTTGTAGAGTAGAATAGAATAGTTTGTAGACTTACAAATACACCGGATGCACCAAGGGCCAATGCTTTGAACACATCTGTTCCGCGCCTGATTCCACCGTCTAGGAATACAGGAACTCTACCTTGTGCTGCTTTCACAACCTGCATTTAAAGAGAGGTGGCCTAATTTTGCAGTGACAGTGAAATGCGTAAAAACTTGGAGAACGAATGAAAAATGGAGAAAGGCACAACTTTTCAAGTTCATGGTATGTTCCCACCTTGAATTCCCATAAAGGTAAAAACAGCAGAGTTTTTTCATAGATACGAACGGAAGTGGATTGTGTTAAGATAACAAAGAAAAATATAGTACTATAGAGCAACCAGAATGAGCCAAATTTTAAACTACCTCCTCCAAGGCCATTATGGTAGCAGGAACATAATCGAGTTGACGGGCTCCATGGTTTGACACAATAATCCCTGCTGCTCCAGAATGTACAGCTATATTTGCTGTACCATGTAAAACAAAAGTTTCTGCACTCAGCAGCAAAATACGGAAATGAAAGAAAAAAATATGAAGAAAGCTCAAGGTGGCACCTACCGTCCTCTGCTGTTAAAACTCCCTTAACTAGAATCGGCAATTTGGTGATGGTCTGAAGCCACTTGACATCCTGTCTTAGATGGGAGATAAGTTATAGCAGTTTCAAAAGATATCGTGTAATTAATGAATTTCCTGCAGATTGAAATCTTGCCTTCCAGTTAAGAGACCGGTCCATTTGATCAGCAACATACGAGGCAAGTCCAGAGTCATTAGTCTGTAATCATAGATCTCGATATTGTTATTAATTACAACTAAAACTGAAGGTCATGTTACTGTCATGTACCAAGCAATTGTTAAGTTACTGACTTTATCAAGTGTTCCAAGGTCCAAGCCTTCGAAATTCTTCAAAGTCAGATTGGGTGTCAATGTGAATCTGTTGATAATTTGATATAATCGAAAGTTTAATGACCAAACAAACAAGTAGAAGTAGGAAATATAGATTCGTCGATATGATGTACCAAAATTTCAAAGTTATTTTTCCTAAACAACGAATACATTCACAAATCACCTGTTCTTGATATCAGCTTCTCGTCGTCCTAGCCTTGGAGTATCCACTGTAAGGACAATTGCCTTGAAACCTGCCTTTTCAGCTCTTCTTACAAGTTGTAGAACAACGTTTCTATCTTTCAGAACCTAAAGTTGTACGCAAAAACGATCATTTCAATGTAGAGTCATGATATGCAAATAAGATGCTAGTACAGCCTTTCTGTGAAAATCAAGTTAGACAGACTTTCTGAAAGAATCAAGCAGTTAAGAAGCTTTAGGCGCTCGCTATTGAAAAATGCACTCATTCTGGAAGAATTTCTTGAAAAAGGTAAAAGACAACAAATATGCAACTCAAACTCACATAGAGTTGAAAGAAGCGAACACCAGGACCTGTTGAGGCAACCTCTTCAACACTTGAAGTACCCCATGAAGATAATGTCTAGTTGTGCAAGCAATCATCAACAGAGCAGGGTTAGGAACGGTGAGCTCATATGATTTCTTTCATATGAAAACAGCTAGCAGTAAATAATGAATTCAGAAGCGAACATTAAGAGAAGAAATGCAATAATTCAAACCATTATGGTTCCAGCAGATGATGTTGCTCTAGCTGTTGCAAGCTCTCCTGCGTAAAATTAGACTATTTGGTTACAGACAAACGAAATTACAAAAGCCAAACAGAGAAGAACAAGACAAGTTCGTATTCTGCAAGGCGTCTAGGAAACATATTGATGAAATAGTATTCGTCCTGAAAGTTCATAGCTGTCATAAAATGTGAAAAGTTTGTTTTGTCGAAATGCAAAACTTTATACCTTCAGGATGTGCCATTTTTTGCATAGCAGTTGGAGCAACCATAATCGGCATCGCGATTTTGAAGCCAAGTACAGTTGTGCTTATATCAATGTGGCTAACATCAACTAGAATACGTGGACGGAATCTGTTTCAAATATAACATTTTCGAAGTTGAGGACAACATGTTGTATATATCTTGAAAAAGTAAAGTATACCAACCCAATGAACAGATAAATAAGGTAATGAAGGTAGCTTACAGTATCTTTGAGAAAGCATTTCTGTTTTCTTGGAGAGTCCACTGGTCCTCAGCACCAGAAGCATAATAATCAAACACCATCTTCGGCAACTTTTCCTTGGCAATGGCCTCATACTCCATAACATTGGTAATGTTATCCATGATTCGTTCAATGTGATTATGTCAACTGCAACAATGTGGATTATCGATCATTCGGATACGTACCAAGAGAGTAGCTTACTGATCAGTAATTTAACCTTATGAAACTATGAATCACAAAAGATAAATGCATATTAACAATCAACCAGCATGAGTACTGGTCACAAGTTTTTACAAAGAGAGTGTAATTCGAGATCACGAACTAGTCATCCTAAGGTCAGCAACTAAGAAATTTACAACTGTACAATGAAATCCAATCTTTTGTTATTTCTTTCAGAAGGGTACTAGCTAGCAAAATACTGTATATAGATTAAGATTCATAAGTAGTTAACTGAGCTATTCTATGTAGATTCACCAGGTCCCAGGGTATAAATTGCAAGAAAAAGACAGAATTGACAATTTGATACTCTGATAGATGAGTAAACAGACAGTCACAAACTGATTCTGGAATCCCTAGTTAGTGTTATTATGAGTATGAGCTAAAAGAGGCAAAGGTGACGGCAACTCAAGTTACAAAAAAATCAAGATTCAAGAAACTATAAAACGCAACATGGTGATCATCATCATCATCATCATCATCAAAAAAAGAAGAAGAATTAACTGAAAGCAAATCAAAACAAGCATCTCATATGGAAAATTCAAGAAAGCAAGAGGTTTTAATCAGCAAATAAACAAACGAACCTTGTGGATCTTGAGAGAGGAAAGACAGAACGACGACAGAGAGTGTTCAAAGATGTCACGCAGCTCTGAATGGTAGTGACGAGAAAAAATGGCCAAAATGAAGACAAAAATGGTGACAGTGTGTTTTTAATGCTTTTTACTTGGAATCCTAAAACTATATTTTATGTGATTTTAGTGAGTATATTCTCATCTCCATCTCATTTTTTTATGTGTTTTGACAGTCAATTTAATCAAGTATTAGGTGATATATATAAAATTAAAAGAAGAGAAATTAAGAAAGTTGAGGGGCAGTAAATATTAAAAATATTTTTTTTTTTTAAATCGGCAAAACAAGTATTAATAATGGTTATTCATACTCAACTTATTAGTTAAATGTGAAACATATTAACAATTGAACTACGATTCGTGTTTTAATATACTTGAAATAATTAATTGAATGGAGATGGAATTAGAATAAACTAAAATATCATTTTGGAAAGTGAGATCGAGATGGTGGTAGCAATCTTTCAAAAATGAGTATAGTACTAACAACAACTCCACTACATAATTAGAGAGGATAATTATAACCCAAGATGGAAACCCTCTATCTATCTATCTGACTAAACGGACTTTTCGATACTTCACGAGATGCTTAAGTGGCCTTGCCATTTGACATATTTTAGACTCAGAATAGTATACGATAAGACTTGCTTTCATTAAAATACTAATACAAGCTAGAATAGCACGTTCACTTGTACTTGAACTTGAACTTGAACTTGAACTTGATTACTTGTACTATAAAATTGATTCTGAATTTCAAGAGCAATACATTCGCCATTGGAGATGAACTTATGGCCCGGGGGCAATTTCACATAAACACTCAGACTGTACCCTTCGGAATTGCATTCTTTTCCCCAGGGCGCGTCTGTTTTGAGTGCTGTTGCCAAAAATTCAAAATCTTGAATCTACATTAGTATTGCGAAATATTGCCATATGAGAGCCAGTCCTCTAGAAATAAATACTACTACTTCAGAAACAGGGAGGCTGTGAAGGTAACTTCTGCGACCAAAATCAAACATCTATTTCGTAGGATTCAGAAACACATTTTTAGCAGGGAGGCTGTGAATGTGACTTCAGAATTGCATTCTCTTTCCCGGGGGCGTGTGTTTTGCATCTCCACAAAGTTTTATGAAAATTCGAATCACTGGACATCTACCTACATACAGCAGTACAGGTAACAATGTTCCCAGTCCATTAATGCAAAACATTTAAACCGTCAATTGTATTTGCCCACAAATCCAAGATGAAAATACTGGTAAATGACATACATTTGGTACACAATACACTAACTTCCTCAATATGATGCATTGCCATTTCCAAGATTCCAAAAGGAGAAAACTGATACGCGACCATTTTCAAGAATTGAGAGGATGCAGGCAAGTAGGCAACACAGATCAGATCAACTAATGCCACTATTATTAACACAACCACCATCCAGCTTGCAAGCTTAATAATCTTGAGATTGCATCCCGGTATGCTTCGCCAAGTCAGTCTGTAAAATAGTTAGTCAGAGCTAAGAATATCTTGAACAGCTTGGTTCTTTTTGGAAAAACTGTCATCATTATCAATATAGACTTCGAATATGTAGATAGTTTAAAGGATTTTAGAATAGGGGAATACTGAATAATAAATCATCTAATAGGAGCTGAAATGAAAGCAGTAGCAGTACATCATCATGCACAAATAGAATTCATTATTGATAGAGAGACCTGATGAAAATTGTGAGCCACTGGTCAAGTGTTTCATGAATAGAGGCATTCTGAAAGAGTTAGTAATTCTATTGTTCTAGTTAAACTATGTATGCTCCAAGCACCATATTACTAGTTAACTCCTCTGCAGACTAATTAAAATTATTTATCCAAGTACCATATTACTTATGCTCAAAGAGAACCACTTGTAGTAGTAGTAAGGAGAACCAAGATCTAAGTTGCAGATATGAATTGTTAGATGTCGATTTTTACGACAGAAAGTCTTTCCAAAAGGTTCACCCAAAAACCAAATGACAGGTAAAAACTTCCTGGAGAAAGAAACTAGAGGAAGGAGAACCCATATCTACATAGTACATAGTACATAGTACATAGTACATAGCATAAACTAATCCCCAAACAGTTGACAGCGCCCAGTGCAAGTAAGATACAAACAGAAAGCCCAGTGCAGCTGACAGCTTGAACGCAATTCTCTAACTTCTCTACAACAGTTATGGAAATGTTAATGTGAAGAATAACAGCATACCTCAAATTCATTTTTTAGGTGATCAAGCTCCTTGTCAAGATCATTGATCGCCTGATTATAGGCTTGCATTGGTGAAGACTGGCTAGTAGTGTGAATCTGCAAAGTCGACCATAACAACATACGAACAGAAAGGAAGTATTCAGCCGGAGGAATGTTCCAAAGTCTCAGAAGCTCTTAGATATTTTACAAGATTCACCAATACTTGTAGACAAATAGTGTATTAAACCTTTATATTCTCAGCCTCATGCGAAATAAAGGTTCTTATAATTAAATGGGAAATAAAAACATCTTACTATCCCAAAAGATTTTTCTCCGGCTAAAATCTCTAGAACTGTTTATTCATAAATTTATATTTCACAAAAGTGCAGATTATAAATTGCCTGCAACTTGCTAAAATAGAAATGCTCCTAATATTGAACGATCATAAAATGCTTAACTAAAACAAAGATTTCTTTCATTCCCTTGTTCTCCACTCTCTCCACAAACTACAACCCAGTTAAAAATTATCACCCCACACGTTCCCATGATTATATTGATGCTGTTTGTTGCAATTTTAGCAGCCTGCAGGGAAGGATGTATGCCTCCTTGAGCTGGGGTTCAAACTCTACTTGAGACTAAGCACTACCAACATTTTCAAAAACAGTTCTATGAGACTGTCGGTTATAATAGTGTCATTTCACAAAACTACCATAAACCCAACAACTTAAAGAAAAATCATCCTCCAATTAACGTTGTAGTAACAGTGTATTCACCCTTACTCCTCATCATGACAGAGTCAACATTTTAGCCGTAAACGACTCTGAAGTTTGGACATATATCACATACTATGCACTACGAGTTTACATAGATGGTAATTCAAACACACACAAGACATGCATTAGAAGATAAAATTCTATATAGGACTACTCAGCTCCAACAAAAAATTTCAGCAGTAAATCTTACCCATTCAAACAGGGCGGTACAACACATAAACTATTCATTAAACCAATAGAAGGGAAAAAACCGAAGCGAATCAATCTAATATCAATGCAGAACATGAAACGAAATGCACAAACCCTGATAAGAATCTGGTACTTGAGGGGATGAGGCAGCTTGTATCCAGCAAAGAGCACATTAGGATCTCTGTGCAGCTCCCTGCATAAATTCAATTGACAAATGTCAGGGTTACAGACCTGACCAGTGACCACAAACTTCCGACTAATCACAAACGGTGTAAAATAGGAAAAATCATACATGCGGACAATGTTTCCAATAGTATGGTCCTCACGCTCAACAGTAAAGGTAGCCGCATTGATGATTTTGGTGTCCCTCTCGTACGAAACCCTAAATTAACAATTTCAACTGAAAATTACAGACGATAGAAAAACAATCGATCATCAAATGAAGGTAGAATTAAGATAAAGGAGTACTTGGAGACGCCTTCGGGAACGACGAATCGCTCGTAACGATCTGGAGCATTCATCTTGCTTCTTCTTCTTCTTCACGAAATTGATTGAGCTGCAGAAAGTGGCGAGAGTGTGTATGAACAAGACTGGAAACAAATTTCTGAAATTGGGATTTGGGGTTTTAGCAAACCTCTCGAATAATCTGACTAGTTAAACTAATTCGCGTTCGCCTATGTATGAACTATCAACTGTGAAGTTCTGACTTCTGAGGATGAACGGACTGAAATTGGGTTTTTGGCCAAGATTATCAAATTGGGCCACATGCATCTCAAGTGAAGCAATACACATAGTACCGGCCCATTGGGGTAAAATTCAAGTCGATACTTTTTACGAATAATACTTTCAAAAAAGGGTCAAAACAGTGCCAAACATAAAATTGATTTGGACGCGTATAGATTAACATACACTCATTTCAGTTGTTTTTTTTTTTTTTGGTAATGTTTCAGTTGTATTCATTCACAACCATTAGATGAATTGTATAATTAATATTTTAAATTGTATTTAATCTTGACTGTTTTATTAAATTTGAAATATACAACTCCAATTTTTATAAAAGTTTGATCTTTCCAAACACATCATTATATATAAATTTCAAATCAAAACAAAATTCAATATTTCAATTTGAAATTCTGTTATGCCAGCCTTTCTTAAACCAAAACAACGATAATTCATCCAAAACAAAGTCAAATAAACTATCACATATTCATCCTGATGAATGCAGCTCCAAGGAATTTATTCAATCTACTCGAGATTATTTATCATTTTCTTAGAACCTAATTAACTCCCAATGACACATAACTAATTTTTGTGTTATTCCTCCCTCTCCCATTCCGACGTTCTTAATTCAAACAAAATTAATATTTTTTTTCTTTTTTTGAAGAGGCAAAGGTGACTCGAACCCCCGCCCTATTGGTTGGAGGGGAAGCGTCTTACAAACTGAGTTACGCTTTGTTGTCAAAACAAAATTAATATTATAAACACAAAATCACTCGTCCCCAAATTTTGTTCTTCATAGAACACCAATTTGATCGAACCCAGGAGGTGGTGCAGTGGTATGGTGCAAGATGTATTGGTGAGATGTCCCGGGTTCGATTCTCGGAGATGGAGATTTATTTGGTGTTAAAAGGTTGGTATTGGTGTGACGATATAAGGTGGTCTTGGGTTAGTGTAGGAATAGGATTAGGATAGGTTTTACCTATTCAAAAAATTAAAAAAAAAAACTTTAATTTGATCTTCACTTTCACAAAATTTCTCCATAAAGAAAGATAACGTGTCTCGCAGCCCCATATATCCATCACATGAATAGTGGATTTGTGGAATCTTGGAGTACTATTTCTTGATTAAGACCACTTAGGTGGAAAGACCACCAAAAAGACCACCCTCAATTGAACCAGATTGGAAATCATTTAAACCCGCGCGGTCAGTGGTTGAACCGCGGTTACGTGGACCAGATCCGGTCTGACTTGCCCCAGGTAGTATAAATACGTTTTTTTATTTTTTCTCTCATTTGTGCCCAGAATTCGAAACGTATTTTCTCTCCACTCTGAAGAAAACCCTCGCGCGCGAAACATCTCCAACTTCAATTTCGTTCCATTTCCGTGCGATTTTCAGCGATCTAGCACCGTATC
>JAYMSL010004098.1:0-11522 GCA_036897195.1 Plantago coronopus | reverse complement strand
TGAGTAAATTATCAAAGTCATTAGGGAACTCTAAAGTTGGTTTCTAGGTGTGAAATCAATAAAGCCGCGCGTAGATTCCGGGTTTCGAAGGTCATAATTTTGAGATAAAAGGGATGATCATATGTATGATATGCATTTTTCTACTTTAAATGATTCAATTGACATGGTCGTGCACTTTGTTTCGAAAAAGTATGTGATTTTGGAAAAACGTCGAAATTTGTGGGTATAGTTCAATTGAACTTTTTAAGAAGACGATACTAAAATGTGAGTTAGTAATACAATCTGATTAATTACAGTAGAATGATTTTGACCAGATTACAGAGTCGCATTGATTATGATCTAAATGATATTTTCAGCAAGACGATAACAAAAAGCGAGCTAGTGATGCAATCGGATCACTTAGCGTAGAACACATTTGACGGGACACGGGAGTGGTTAATTATAGCCGAAGCGAAATTATTCATATTTCCACTACGTTTACGAAGGAAAATAAAAAAGAAAAGGTAAAATTGATATGGATCAGGTGAGTAAGGCGATATGGACATGAATACGGGCTCATAGCCTTATCCACTGTGGAATAATAATGTAAAGGCCCAACTCGCATTTTGGCCCACTTCCGATGTGTACCATTACTATCACCCAAGAATCAACAAGCCGCCGAATCGAACTGATTCCTTTTCCAAAACTGGCCGGTCCGATGGCAGATCCAAGTATCCTAATCCAATACAATTATGAATTAAGACTTTGTTTTCGTTTTATGTTCGACACAAAGATTTGCAAGACGCGATTTATTTTTAAACTTTAAACATTGACCTTACCGTCAATGTTATTTGTTATCGCATCTGTATTGTTTTTCGTCTTTATAAAAATATGATTTTCAGGAGACTTTTTCGTTTGATAATGATTATGACAAGTATAAATTTCCACAGAAATTTCGAAAAATTACCGCTATATTATGATTTAGAACAGTATCCATAATAACACAACAATCATTTAACAACCTTTTTGCATTATTACTGAATGTCATTCTCAGCATTAGTATATTGTAGAATCTCCTGCACCAACTTGTTCACAATTCCATTCCCACTTTCCCATTCTTGAATCTTTGCAACTTGCTGCTGATAAGCATCTACGGTTTCAGCCTATCACAGCTACGGTCAAAATATATTTACGAGTTACGACCCACATTCACATGCGCGTTTACAGCAGTTCAACGAATTAGATGAGTTCGGATGCTGGTAGAGTGCAGACGGTAGCAACTAGCTAGGTCTCGCTCAACGATTTCAACAAGCTGTAAAAATGTTTCGACATGATTTCAACGCGTGAACTTTTAACTATCACACTAATTATCAGAGGCACAAGAGTTACTAGTACAGGTCTGTGAGAATAGAATGATGAAAAATCTTCAATCATCCTTTTCCAAGATTTTGTGCTTGGAATCAAATGAATAGCAAATTGACCCCAACTAAACAAGTGTGCATGTTGATGATAGGCCAAGAAGAATCTCATACAAAAGATTCTGCCACACAGTTGTTTTTAGTTGCCCATAACCTACATGATGTGATCATGTCAGCAAGAATATATACATACTATATACATATATATATACATACGCGCAAATTGCACGGCTCCACCCTGTATTCTCACAACTTCACACTTCTTCACCTCGTACGAAAGAAAGTAAGAAACAGTCAAGTTGCACATTATGTCAACTGCAGTTCAGGTCTTTCAGGATATATGAAGTTTCGAAAATATTATGTCAACTGCAGTTCAGGTCTTTCAGGATATATGAAGTTTCGAAAATCCAGAGCTGAGAGCCTGAGACTATCAGAAACACACAAGACGAAAAGACAACCCGACCACAAATATCACATGTTGGTGAAGTAACAAAAAGATTGAGAAATTCTGCAACAATATCACTGAATTCAAGAATGAATGGCATTCAATATTTCTTTCTGCTGGTGGCAAAACATACATCAGAAGATGAATTGATCAGTTTGCTGTAAAATAGGGAATATAACAGCAAAGACCCATACTGTTGAATTTTCTTTCTGGACCAGAAAACTACAACAATCATTGTACGGATGTTCGTAGAGATAGTTATGTGTCAATTAATTTATCTGCAGAATGGTGTAAATGATAAAGTTATAGTATGTAGAATAATACACAGGAAAAGAGAAGAATTTTATCTAAACTCATGGAAGTATCATCGCTATCACTACCACTTTTTTCTATTCGTGTAAAGATGCGGAAAACTTTTAGCATGCAGGTAAGCCAGATATCATCGCCTGGGACTGCTGTTAGAGCACATTAAAATAATTAAAATCTAAAAACAGTTGAAGCTACAGATCTACTAGAACCCACAGATCTACCAGTACCAGTAACTAATTGGCCCCTCGTGAGAGTTCTCGTCCTTCAATATAATGGAAACGTTACTTCTGGAATCGAGAAACTCTGTATAAGCATACAACTCTCCCTATTTTAAGAGATGTACCTAAAGTAACTTTCTACAATTGGTCTGAATATATAATACTAATGGCCAGATCTATGCAAATGCATGCTTCTATTTGAAGGAACTTACCCAATGACATTGGTATAAGGGGATCTCAAGAAACCAACCAATGCGAACAATTATTGATGATAATACTAAATTAACATACTAAAGATGGAAACCCGATGTTAAAGAAAGCACCTAATTATACTTTGCAATACTATATTCTATATTCTATATGATACTTACTTGATTAGAATGCTCAGTGGAGTACATAATTAGCAAAGACGATTTAAATATTTCCGGAATCATCATCAGTAGAAACAGAGCAGCATGAACAGTTAAAGAAGTTGGGAAAAGATATTAGCTAAAGCAGGATAACATTTCATCATGGGGATGTAGATTCTTAAAAGCTGAATTTATTCTCTGTACTGTTTTCAGCTATGGCTCTTAAGAAGACACAAATTTCTCTAAAGTCTTCACATTTTGCTAAGTTTATAGGCCAACTAGCACTACCCCACAGAAAAGATCCTCTGACCTAAATGTTGTGTCACAAATTGTAACACATCATAGTGAAGTAAACTCATGTATCGTATGATTCTTAAACCCGCTGGAGTCACTCCTTGAAGTGTGGTGATAGTGAGTTCGCTTAAAGATGAATATAAGCGAAAAGGTATAATGTTTTGCTATGTTGTGTGGATATATTTTATCGGAGTTTCCAAATAATTCTATCAAAATGTTCAAATTTTCCAGAAAATTGGAACAAGAAAAGAACAGGAAGGAAAAAAAAGAGAAAATTTCTGTTTAAGCATCTTTTCAAGTTAATATTTGCATTCCAAAAATTATGGAAAATTTGAAAATTCGACCAACCAAAAGTCGAGTTACTTTGCAAAAGTTTGATTTTATGGTGCACCGTGCCTAATAATGAATGACACACATCCATCCAGAGCGACACGAGACACGTTACATATAATTGTAACATAGTAGAAGATTCAGTGCTGCTTCTAAAACCTCTGATGCCTATAAAACAGCAGCATTTCACCCTTCATTTGCACCATCCCACCTCAGTAAGTTTATTCTGTGTGCTCTACACACGTCCCTACTATTTTCAAATCTTAAAATTTTTGTACAAGCAACATTTTATATAAGCCATTCATTCAGCTCACTCTTCTCTAATATCTATTCATATTTTAAACCAGTTTCCACAGCAAGAAATGGCATCGAACTCCATCAACTGTGGCTCAGGCAGAGCTTGGACAGCTAAGGAAAACAAAGCCTTTGAAAAGGCATTGGCTGTCCATGACAAGGACACGCCTGACCGTTGGTCCAATGTAGCCAGAGTTGTTGGGAGCCGAACGGCAGAAGAGGTCAAGAAGCACTATGAGGACCTTGAAGAAGATGTAAAATATATAGAGAGTGGTAAAGTACCATTCCCCAAGTACTGGGCATCTGGAGCAGGAGTTGACAACATAAGAGATGAAGAGAAGAGGTAACTTAGTTTAAGGGTAATCGTTATTACGCTCTGCTATATTTGAACTAGATAGATACAAGGCTCTATATATTATGGCACATCGGGTATTAAATAATACAGATGGTTATAACTTGGCACTTGCAATTTCAAATCATTTTCCCAGTCTTACTTCTTTTTGCATTGTTTTAATGCTCACATGAAGCTAGTTAAGCACATTAAACTCAGCTAGATTTACCTAAAGCATGTGGAAATACAAAAGGTAGAGACTCCGTCATCGCGGGGCATAAACAAATCGAGCTGGTCTCACTAAAACTAGGAAATGAATGATCACGTAGCTAAAAAGGAGAGAAAACGAAGATCTTCGTGCATGTGCTTGTGTTCACTAGTGGTTTGTCATGGGTTGTTTAGAGACCATGAACTTTTCATGCAGTGGCTTATGTCTAATTTGCATAATTAATATAAAATAAAATGAGAGCAATATAAGTGATCGTGCTACTTACTCTTAACAACAAGAAGCAGTGCACAATTTTTTCACCTTATGTAGGCTTCCGAAGATAACATTATCACAATGTAGGTTACAATACATGCTAAAGCGAATATACAAAAAAAAAGGTCGAAGGAGCATACAAACACAGGAGAACATGTATAAAAAACTAGAAAATGTCAGAGGAGTCCATCTCAAAGATTTTTTAGGTGAGGCGTGGGGCTCAGGTAGTTAGACACTTAGACTACCCACCACAGAACTAAATCTTAGAACTGTACTCTTGTGGTTTTTACTTTTCTTATAACTATACTGAAATCTCTATATCGCTATGCAGGATGAGAAATCTGAAGCTGTGGTAAGAACCTCTCAAGCCGAAACAATATTTTTTACATATCAACAAAATGCAGCACGAGTTCGAGAACGGTGTGACGGCACTTCATCTAATCTGTCTAGTGTTTCTATTTAGCAGATATCTATAGTTTCTGCCACTTTCCTTTTCACTATATAGTACGTAAGGGAAGTATTAAACTCATTCGAGTCTGTAATCTTAATATGATAATAAAGTATTCATTATGCTAATGACATAAAATTTCCACAATTTCTAAGATGCTCATGTTTAAATTTAAGTATAGACTGAGTTATGAAGAAATAAGATTTGAAAGGAACTTTTTTCTTCTTGATTAACTATTTTTCAGTCACAAGATTACTTCTAACCTAACCTCACCAGGGTACTTACATAAAAGTATACTTGATAGTCATACCGTCAACATCAATCATTACAGGGTAAAAGTTCATTGGACAGGAACCAGAAGGGACATTCTTATTTCAGTGCATTAACCCAAAAAACTAGATAACCCACCACAAATCAAACAGGACAAATTCAAAGTTAGGCCATGTTATCTTCAATAAGAAGTTACTTATTTGCAGATAACAGGAACAATTATTTTTAAAGTGTCAGTACCTTATCCAAAATCAGTTTACTACAATGGCCTAGTACTACCGTTACCACACTGAGTAGTGAGTACAAGTACTGAAATTTCAAATAAATGCTCAAACTGAAGTAGACAATATTGTAAAGCATCATCTTTAACATGTGACATCTGATGCCCAGTCTTTCTCCAAGTCCATAGTCAAAAACTTACTCATGAGCCACTGTTGTTCGGAGAGGCAGAGAACTTTCCACTTCCTTAATTTCTGAGCTCCTTTCTGCAACGACTTTTGACATGCCAAACATCTGGAAGTGCATAAACCAAAAGATAAATTACTCTCATTATTTACATGGGAACAGACAGCGCATGACCCTCTCATATAAAGGTTAAAAGACTAAAGCAAACCTTCTTTATAGTCTTCTGGAAACAAGTCTTGTGTTCATCCATTGATGCACTAATGAATTCGTCAATGTGATCCTTAACATCTTCAAGGAAAGTTGCACTTTCACTCTTCTTCTTCCGACATGAAGCCATGGCTGGGTTTGGAGCTCCAGATGACACCACCTTCTCGCTTGAACTTGTATCAGTTGCCATTTTAAATACCAAACTGGATAGAAGAGACGAATATTAGGACAGAACAATAAATCCGTAAAAAATTACCAAAACAGCGAGAAACTTATAAGTCGCATAAACTTCTGGACCATGTATAAAACCTATGTACAACGATCTTCCGGATCCACCATGCCAAGTATCAAACCACGATCATACCTTCATTAAACAATTCTAAATTCGTATTTACTGCTTAGATTGACAGCCCGGTCTGGTCAATTAAAAACTGGCTGAAACTCATAAGCTATCATCAACTAACACCAAATTCTCTTGAAACAGCATATGACTCTAAAATAACAATAATCCGAGCAGGTATTTCATTCGAAACCTTCAAATATCAACTTATAGACAACTGTATTTAAGAAGAAAAATTCAAAGGCAAGTAACAGCTAAATCAATGGCTCCTAGGAGATAACTTTAACAACATTAGCCAAAAAAAAAAAAAAAATCGATCGAACCAGTGAATAATATAATGGTTAATATCAACTCAAATTCACAATGGTGTTCGTTCTTCATCCATTCCTCGATTAAAATAAACAAAACCGCTTATAATCAATTCTATTACAGAGCTCAATCTTAAAGCATAAACGGCAAATTCTCAACATCAAATACATAGCTCAAATTCTCAACCTCAAATACGCGAACGATCACCGAAACAACAACAGAATAATCATGGTACAGTGAATTAGAGATACCTTTGGGATGAGATATTTGCAGAAGCTTTTCACCTTTAGCAGAGCTGGAAGCTTGAGCTGAAAATTCCTAATTTCAGAATTGGAAGAATTTCCCAACAAGTTATAAAATAAATATTTGTATCTCACCGCCAATATTTCCGCTTTGTGTAAAATTTGCCCCTCAAGTTTAGTATTTTGTAACTAATGCCCTAATGTCTCATTATTTGGTCCCCTTGAAAGCTCGGGTCGCGTGTTGGGTCGGACCTTGAAATTTCGGAGCACTACTTCGCAAAAGTTCGCTTTCTTTTTCCTCTCTGAAGAGAAGAGACCTTATTAAACCAAGATAGCGCAGACCCTGGAGGATGCCAATTTGACTAATTATGTGTCATTGACGAGATCTCGAGTTCGTTGTACAAGTGAATTGGAAATGTTGGCTTTATCTGGGTTGAAAGACGCGGCAGAGTACTATTAGTTGCTTTTAGGAACCAAAAGTGGAGTGTCAAAGCGAATGAAGGGAAGCTCTTCGAGCTTACAGATGCTAATGTGGTCCAATTTCTTGTGGTCCGAAAGTTGTATCGTGCACGAACGTGTAAAATCATAGACCTCGACAAATCTTGCTATGAGTTGGACAAACAATTATATTTTGCGGGTCTTGGGTCAGGTCGAATTTGGAACGAATTCAAATGGGACCGATAGAATTATCTTTAAAAATAGGAGAGTGGGTATATATGCGTATAAATCCATTATTTTAGAATATAGACAATAGGTAAATTGGTTCCCCCTCCAAAAGGGATTCATAGTCTATACCGTAACGTGATAGCTTATGATAATTTTATCACCGAAAAAAGAGTCAAAATAGCTAATGTGCCTCATTTACCAGTCAATCAAATTACATCACGTGGTAGGAGTCGTCACACCTAAAAATTCAAATTCGCAAGATATAACGATAGATCTTTTGAAATTTGGTATTCGGCCCACTAAAGTTCATAAAGTATCATTTTTGTCAACCTTAACTTCCATTATTCGACTCTAGATCAAACTCTATTGACATTTTAATGAACTATCTCAAACTCAACACAAGACTTGTTCGCAATATTTGAGCTTACTGCTAATCGTGAAGTTTAAGTTCACAAACACTCTCATTATATTGGGATATAACAATTTCCCCCACCTTACATCTTTTTGGTTTCTTCGATCTTGGATGTAGGTGTATTTGCCCCTCATTGTCGACAGTGGGAACCTTCGAATCGAAAATTCAATTCATTTTTTATTAGTGTACCATTTTCTTGTTTGTTCTTGTAGTTTTACACCTACACGGCTACACTAGACCAAGGAACGGTCACTTCTGAATTTATCTACACCTACATTTATTTTAACTAATTTTTCATACATTTATTTATTTATAGAATTAACAGCAACAATATAAATGCATGTATAAAATGTCAATATTAGCATCACATATAAAATTCCGAAATTTGCATTTTTATTTGAGCTACTGCATTTCATTACACAGTTATCGATCACATTAATCCCTTTAGGATTAGTGATCGATTGATTAGCAAAAGAAATAAGCCAAGAAAATTAAGCTACAAACATAGATTACTTGAGGCCATTTATAATTCTATTTAGCCAAAAGATTAGAAATCAAAATCAACCCCCATCGATCCACCTTACTACATTCTTCTTCGATGGTCGTACTCCGATGTTGAGTGATCTCGAAAACACCTTCACCTTCACTTACATCTTCAGATACTTCAAAAGCCTGCCAAATTGAAACATTAAACGAGTTTTAGACATTTGGTCTGAGAACGTTTAAGTTGCAGAAAACCGCAATTACTAAACTAATCCTACTTCCGATGATGTACTTTCAAGTATGATGTACATTCTCGTCTCGTAGTCCAATACACACCTTGGAGGTAGCGGTCCGACATAAGAAAGAAAAAACAAAAGAAAGACAGAATTCTTTGGAATATTGCAATAGTGACAAAAGTGTTTGTTACTTTAAATTGCATGCATGAGAGAAGTTAAAAACAAATATTCAAAAACGACACCACAGTCCACAAACATTAAAAAACTAATAAAACCTTAATTATAATATCCTTCTCAAACAAGCATCTTAATCTTAATTAACAATATTTATAATCCTAATTAAGTACTAAATAATAACTAATTACCTTTTCTCTTCATCGGCACTAGAATTGTTTCTATACTTAGGAATAGGCACGTCACCGGCTTCTATCCTCCGGAGATCCTCAATGAGGACCTCATAGTGCCTCTTCACTTCTTCAGCCGACTTTCCGCTCCCGACTGCCCGAGCCACGTTGTGCCACCGGTCGGGAGTGTCCCGGTCGAACCGAGCCAGCGCCTTCTCGAAGAGCTTGTTCTCTTGGGGCGTCCACGAACCGTTCCGACGCGAACTCAATGAGCTTGAGGCCATGGTTTTATGTATTTTGTTAGAGTAGAGTAATGTGTATGCTTAAGGTGTTAGTGTTTGGTGATACTTGAAATGTTTCAATGTGTAGGGTATATATAAGTATAGTTGAAGGGCATTTTGGGGAAAAGTGAAGGGGCAAATTGAGGAATAAGGATTTTTGGGGTAAAGGTGAAGGAGTGACTCGTTTACATTGGAGCCACATAAGGGTGTTGCAAGAGGGAGTGAGGAGAATCTGTACCATGTCGAAGTTTAGAATGCTAAAATTTTGGAAAGACGGGTTTTTAGTTAGTATTTGGGTGTGTTAGTTCTTTTACCTGAATGGTTTATGCTCTCACAAGACTGCCTCAAATCGAAGTCTTACGACAAAATGTCTGTACAATTACTAACTATATAGTTTTTAAGCAATTCTAGAAAGGAAAGATATATCTTATTAATATGGATAAATTATCAAGGAGTTATAAGCCTTAAAACTTCGGTAAAGTCACAACACAATTTGATAATTCACTAATTAGCATTTAAATTCAAATTTCAATTAGATAATCAACAATAAGTTATCATCTTATCTAATAAGCTAATTTCAGTTATTATTAGTAGTACTATATCCTATCTATGTATCTATCTTATCAATAAACTTACATCGAACTTAATTGCGATCTTATCTATATTTTACTTAAACAAATTCTTTTATATCTTCATATTTTCGTAAAATATGTGTAATTATTTCATAAGTAAAAAATGGGTGAAGAAGATTAATTAAGAGGATAATGATGGATTAACATTGGGATTTGATCTCTGTGACAAAATCTTGTGTGTACTATGTTGATTAGTTCTATCAAAACAACCTTTGAACAAGCATGTGAAGTTATGTGATAAGTACTCTTATTTTCCTATATTTATTAGTTAATTTAATTAATTGCTTGTAGAACAATTATCTGCTGGTATTACTGATTAATTAACACGTAATTAGTCACAAAGATCAAATGTGAATCCTAAAATTAGGAAATAACACATGTTAGATTTTTTTCTTAGCAATAAACGGATCGAGGACAGATCAGAGCAGATCGTTATTCGAAACAATTAGGGAGCTTAATCTCTAAATGAGGAAGAACTTATCATATTTTACAAATAAAGAAAGCATAGTATAACGAAATAGTACACGTGTTTGATATTATCATATAATAGTTAAATGTTTGTATAATGCAATACAATATAAGTATAATACAAAATCCACGACGTTATACTGTACTGTGATAGTAGTAGTATAGAAAAAAAAAAGATTTCTCAACAAAATGATAGGAGGTGATATGCGACGGTCTAGTGTAAAAAATAATATGTTAGACAAGGTTCAGTCGGTTCAAGGTAACTTAAATCGAGTATTCGAGCTACCTTATCCGAAATTTCAAATGATTGCGATCCTTTCGTATCAAACCCATGTCACGAATTCGCAAACCTGCACAATGAAGCCCAGAAGCAATGATCACAAGGAAAATTCTCAGCTGGAAATGGGAAAATGATGCATGAAATTGACCAAATGGGGAAGAAAAAAGACAAGGATTCAAGATTTGGAAAATTATAGTTGAAATCTTTTACGTGCCCGACAGATTTAAGGAAGCCGTGTTCTGTTCGTCAATCGTCATCATCTGTCAGTTAAAACTCCAGAATTCATATTTATGTTCATGGTTAATTGAATTTACAACTTTTTTTTCTGACATTTTTTGGAACACTCTAGTATAATAAAGCTATTACCTACCTATCTTTTCTTTTAAAGCTAAGTACAATATTCCTTCGTTCCGGTTTGATTCAACTGAGAATTTATAAACTGAACTAATCTAAACTTAACTGAACTGATCTGAACTGATCTAAATTGAATGGAGCTGAATTTAAGTTGAAGAAAACGGAGATTAAGCGGAGATTCTTTTGTATGTATGCGTGAAGAGGGTACCAATAATAGCAGATAAATTCAATGAAGAGGGGGAGTTGGATTGGTGTTCAGGTTATTGGAATTGGAGTATTTATCTCAAGGAGCAAAAGGCCAAGAAATGTAGCTGGCAATGTCACCCATGCTTGTGATATTTTTCCAGATTTTGTTAATAATTATATGCTCTTCTGCAGATGAGTTGATCTGCAGCTATGAGATTCGTTCAGGACCTACCTCAGGTGTCTATTGGGCTACCTGAATATACTACTTTCTCATCTCTATACAATATTATGACTAATTCGGTTCACATTTCGGTTTATTGGATGCTACGGCGACCGTGAATACAATTGATACTCACGATCAATGGGGGACCTACTTCCCATGTGGGCGAGGATATCGGAGATGAGTGCGTACTACTCCCTCCGTCCCACAAAACTTTACCCACTTTCCATTTCTGGACGTCCCACAAAACTTTACCCATTACCAAATAAGGAAGCTACCCCACACACAAA
>JAYMSL010004097.1:0-11522 GCA_036897195.1 Plantago coronopus | reverse complement strand
GGAGCCTGAATAAATTGTGATCTTGATAGTAGGCATAAGTTACTATTTCACATTTAGTTTTGTATTTGCATAAGAATTTTGGATTATGGGAGTATCATTAAGACCTCCGTGCTATTAGTCACATGATGTAAAGTAATACATTTAAGTGTAGGAGATGATAATTTAGATTTTAGGTGGACCGAAATGCTAATACTTAGAAGCATATAAGTGTACAATACACAAATTTCTATATTTTCATGTAGTGGTTGGGGATATACTCTAAAATTTTCAAGTGGAGTGATGTGCTCAATTATCTGAACTATAATAATAAAATTCAATGATATAAGGATTGCATCTTCAAACACTTCCTGCTGTGCGGGCGGAGAAAGAAATACTCCCTCCGTTCCATTAAAAACTTCCTAAGTAGTTGCTTTCTCTTAGATTAAGAAATTGAGATAAAATATTAATTTGTGTGGGGTATTATGTTGAAATAGTGGGAATTGATTGGAAAAAGTAAGAGAGATATGAAAAAAGTAATGATAAAATGAGAAAGATAAATAATAAACAATTAGTTAGTGGGATGAAAACTTTCTAAATTTGGAGTTAGAAAGTTTGTAACGAAATGCCAACAAAAAGAAACTTATGAAGTTTTTAATAGAACGGGAGGAGTAATATTAAACTTAGTGTATTTGCTTTCAATACATTTTAGAATGGGAGATCAGTTGTGAAGTTTCATGCATGAATTATGAAAATAACAGGATATAAAGTATATGTATTAGTTAATCGATCGTACATTAGTCATGACAATCGAGGTGGCCCAACACAGAAAACCTCACACATTCATGTTACACTCTTACCTTTACTCCAAGTAAAATCCAACTCCATTGTTGGAGTATTATTATAACAAAGGGAGTTGCAAGTATATAAGGTGGTTTAGCGGTAGGAGAGATAAGTTGCGAGTATGAGGTTTGGAGTTTGATCTATATCGGGCCTAGGTTTAGGTGTTTATTGATAGGTTTTCTTAGGTTGTACTCGTTTTAAGAGTTGCTAGTAGTAACAGTTTGCCTATTCAAGAAAAATGAAACTGACTTTATCAGGATTGACTCTTACTTTTTATAGATATGAACATCAATCCTAGACAATTAGTTGTCATTGTTATGTACGTGATATACATAATAATACTATATATTACAGTATGTACTAATGTTGATTTATGGGTTAGGTTGCCTTAACTAATGTCTTAACTTTTGACAAGTCACTTTTCCATAGTAAAACATTGATTGATAGTTATACGATATAACATAGAGTTAACAATAATACGAAAAGAGAGGAAATAGATACCGCGTATAACAAATCTCAAACTTTCATGTATTAAATTCCGACGAAATTCCAGACGTACAAGAAAAATTGTTGAAAAAGAGGAGGTTTTGAATGTTTGGAATAAGACACTAACATAAATATACGGCTACTGGGAGTGAAATAAAGATATCTCCATGATTCTAAAGGTGGTGAATCCCCTATCTAGAACATTAATAAATTGACATTTCAAATGTATTGCTCTAGAAAAAGGAGGATATGTTTTGATATTGATTGGTTGACATCTAAAAGAAACAAAAGAAATGGAGAAGTTACCAATTGAAATATATTTCATTTTTTCAGGAAGTAATATATCCGTTGAAAATAGCACATTCTTTTATATAAACAAAAAATACGACTATTGACATATTGAACTTCGTACATTTTAAAAGGATGGCGAAAAACACACTCCATGTACAAATATTTGTTTCCAAGTGAAGTCTTGGTGCAGTCCAAGTCACCCACCCTTCCCAATCTTGAAGAAGAAATTTGGTAATCCATCAAACCAACCCCAATTAGTAGTTAATCACATTTACCAAATCCTTAATTTTCCCTCACCAAATCCACTGCAGTACAACTCATGTTCCCCGCAGTACAAGTCCCTTTTCGTAATTTCCCTATTATATATTTTTGATTTTCTTTTCTCTTTCTTCCACCTTCCATCGTTTACAAATTCGCTGTCTTTCTTCCTCCTTCCCTCCTCAATTCTCCAACAACAATCCGCAGATTTCTTCTCCCTTGCCCCTCTCTCTCTACCTACTTTCTCTCTCTACAGACTAATCGTATCTTCAATAATATCTCATGAGATAACGGATTCCTGATCCTCAACGCCCAAATACATATATTGTGTGTGTAATTGGGTAGAGCAGGTCAGGGTTTAAGGATGGCGCCTAGCATGAGGGACCTGCAATTGACATCTGCCGTTGCCGGAAAGGATGATTCCGGCGAGGATGAGCGGCTGCTCGCCGACTATGACGAGGAGAGTTCCGGCAATCTGCACAGGATTCAGGTCAGCGTCACCGGAATGACTTGTGCAGCTTGCTCAAACTCTGTCGAGGCAGCTCTCATGAACCTAAGCGGTGTTGTTAGAGCATCGGTCGCCCTGCTACAGAACAAGGCTGACGTCACCTTTGATCCTGCCGTACTTAAGGTTCGGTTCGGATTCTGAGATTTCTGCATTTTGTGCTTGTGATTTAGTTGCTTTTGTAGTGATTCTAGGATGTTATTCTATGGGTTAGGGTCAACCTTTTGAGGTACTTACTGTTGGCTAGAGGCTAGATTCTTTATGGTTTCAATGTGCGGTTGCTAGATTTTGATTGGTGATCGTGGGCTAATTTAGCTCCTAGCTTTATTACTACTACCAGAGAATGATGCGTGGGAATGAAGTTAAAGACATTGTTGTACGATGTGGCTGAATGTGCTAATGATGATAAATCCAATGCAAATGCTGTGATTACTCTTTTTGTGCCTTGAATTGGAGAACATAATAATAATGTACTTTGGAGATAACATATAGCCTTAATGATTTGCCATTATTATCTGTTAAGAGCTTCAGTATAAGTTAGGTTGTTGGTGCATTAATTCTTACTGAACCTTTGGTATTGCTATAAAAGCAGATAACACCTGCTAATTGAGTCTTGACCCCAATAAACACAAGTATGTTGTATCAACAACATTATAAATTTTCACTGTTGATTGTTAGCTATTGTATTTTTGGTTGTTATAACTTATAACTATAAGTGACATTCTAAATGATAGCTCTTTTACCTCATCATGGTTTTATTGTGTGCTGGTTTGATGAGAGCTCACATGCAACACTGAGATCTGCCTGCAGCCTTAAGATTTAGTTGCATCTTAGTTTGTGTACTGCTTATTTGAATGAAGACACAGCAAAATGTAAAATTCTGTTGACTGAATGGTTTCTATTCAAAATCTTGATGGTTTTAGCTGTGGTTTGTTTGTATCTTCAGGATGAAGATATTACAAATGCTATAGAAGATGCTGGGTTTGAGGCAGAGGTTCTACCTGAACCAAGTACGTCTCAGTCGAAGCCACGTGGGACATTAGTAGGTCAGTTTACAATAGGAGGAATGACATGTACTGCATGCGTAAATTCGGTAGAAGGTATTCTAAACAGCCTACCTGGTGTAAGAAAGGCTGTAGTTGGGTTGTCTACTTCTTTAGGAGAAGTTGAGTATGATCCGACAGTTATTAGTAAGGATGACATTGTCACTGCCATTGAAGATGCGGGTTTTGAATCTACATTTGTACAGAGCAGTGAGCAGGACAAACTTGTGGCTGGAGTTACTGGGATTTTCAGTGAAATGGATATCCATGTACTTGAGGGAATTCTGTCCAACCTGAATGGTGTACGGCAATTCCTGCTTGACCGGACATCGAAAGAAGTAGAAATTCATTTTGACCCAGAGGTTCTTGGTGCGAGAACTATAGTCGACGAGATTGACAGCTCCAGCTTTGGGAAATTTAAGTTACACATTAAGAATCCTTATTCTCGAATGGTGTCCAAGGATCTCGAAGAATCTTCAAAGATGTTCCGGCTGTTCACTGCTAGCTTGTGTCTAAGTGTGAGTTACTCCATCCATATCTTAATTCCTTGTCTTTATCGACCTATTAGTACATGTCCAACAAGGTATCTTATTAATACCTAAGATAGAGTAGCATATGAACTCGATAGATACATCTCATGTGTTAGTTCCAAGAAATTGGGTTGTGGAACTTCTCGGACTGCTGGGTGAGAAAGTTTCTTTTGTTTAACACAAAAGACATGGTTATGAAACAATAGTGGTCTGATTACTAAATCTTAGATCTTCTCCCACAGTTGTAAACTGGTTGAACTAACGTTTTACTCAATTTACTATAGGTTCCTGTCCTCTTTATGCGAATCGTCTGTCCTAGCATTCCTTTGTTGTATTCCTTGCTACTTTGGCGCTGTGGACCGTTTGAAATGGGTGATTGGCTGAAGTGGGGTTTGGTCACAATTGTTCAATTTGGTATTGGCAAGCGTTTCTATGTTGCAGCTGGCAGGGCACTTAGAAATGGTTCCACAAACATGGATGTCCTGGTTGCACTGGGAACTTCAGCTTCATACTTTTATTCGGTGGGTGTATTATTATACGGGGCAGCAACTGGGTTTTGGTCTCCCACATATTTTGAAACAAGTGCTATGCTTATAACTTTTGTACTTCTCGGTAAGTATTTGGAATCTCTTGCAAAGGGTAAGACATCGGGGGCTATCAAGAAGCTCGTGGAGCTTGCTCCTGCTACGGCTACTTTGATTATTCGTGACAAAGGTATGCACTTTATATTATATACCTCCACATTATCAAACTCTCTCTTCTCAAGTTTTAAAGTACTTTGATACTGACATGTTTGAAGCAGTGGATTTTGGTGATTCTAGTTTGGTGAATAATTTCCCTGTAACATTGCAGGTGGAAAAGTAGTAGGAGAAAGAGAAATTGAGGCTTTGTTGATTCAGCCTGGTGATGTATTGAAAGTACTTCCCGGGGCAAAGGTCCCTGCTGATGGTATAGTTGTATGGGGTTCGAGTTATGTTAATGAGAGTATGGTGACTGGTGAAGCTGTTCCTGTTTTGAAAGAAATGAACTCATCAGTTATTGGTGGCACAATAAATTTGCATGGTTCTCTTCATATAAAGGCCAACAAAGTAGGATCTGAAACAGTTTTGAGCCAGATTATTTCTCTGGTTGAAACAGCACAGATGTCTAAAGCCCCGATACAACAGTTCGCAGATTATGTGAGTATTATGTTCTTGTTCTTTTCCCCAGGATGTTTCTGATACAGCGCGACTGATTATGAATGGTCCAGCTACCCTTGGAAATATCTGTCCTAGCCCAATATTTTTAAATGCAATACTGAGCATCAGAATAAGAGAAATGTTTCTTGCTATTATTATTTAGTTAGAAACCTAGCCTCTTAACTGTATCATCCAGAAAGGGAAAGGTACATTGTTGAACATCGCACGGAAAAAGATTAGAAAAGAATGGACAGAGCAGCTTTTATGCTGATGGCATGTTAGAAAAGATTAGAAAAGAATGATACCTCTTTTTCATTTTATTTCATTTCAAAACCATTTTTATCGTTTAGAAGTTGATCAATTCCTTATCATCTGTACTCTCTTGCCTGTACAGATTGCAAGCATTTTTGTCCCGACAGTAATTACGTTGGCATTGTTGACATTACTTGGATGGTAAGCTTCTGTGGGCAGAGATACTATTAAGTTGGTTGTATTTGTATTCTTGAAAAGTATTTATTGACCAATAAACGAATGTATTTCTGACTGTGATTTGTCAAACTTTTTGCAGGTACTTTTGCGGGGTACTTGGTGTATATCCCAAGGAATGGCTTCCAGAAAATGGGAACTATTTTGTCTTCTCACTAATGTTTGCAATTTCAGTTGTTGTAATTGCATGTCCGTGCGCACTTGGGTTGGCCACCCCAACTGCTGTCATGGTCGCGACAGGGGTTGGAGCTAACCATGGCGTGCTTATGAAAGGGGGAGACGCATTGGAACGTGCCCAAAAGATCAACTATGTCATCTTTGATAAGACTGGAACCTTAACCCAAGGGAAAGCTACAGTCACTAGTGCAAAAGTTTTTTCAGGCATGGAACGTGGAGAATTCCTTACTTTGGTAGCTTCAGCGGAGGTACACTTTTCTGTCAAGCTGTGTTTCTTTCCATATTTTGTTCTCCACTTTCCACACTTCTTTTTCCTCCTTTCCCTGCGTAAGACGAAGTACTTTTCAGTTATAAACCTCTAATTATCTATGAGGAACTTAGTTTAAGTTAGTCGTAGATGGGAAAACATACATCTTAATAATGGATGCTCCGTAATTTATTTGTTACCTCGCACAAATTAGGATTAAGTACCACATGTAGCGGTTAGTTGCTATAACCGATCTACCAAACTGTAAATCTATATCTGAGTTGTTGCTGCTTATTGCTTTTGCACAGGCTAGTAGTGAACACCCATTGGCCAAAGCAATACTTGAATATGCCCGGCATTTCCATTTCTTTGATGAACATTCTGATACGAAGGATACTCAAAATGGTGTGGTGGATTCTAAGAACTTTGGATGGCTTCTTGATGCATCAGACTTTTCTGCTTTGCCCGGACAAGGTGTGCAATGCTTTATAGGTGGAAAAAAAATTCTGGTGAGTTTTCCATATTCCGGGTACCTGTTATTCATTATTTAACTTTTGAGATTTTGTTATTTGTGAAATGTGTGTTTTTTCCCCTCACCTGAAGCTGTTTCTGTTCACTAGGTTGGTAACAGGAGGCTCATGACTGAAAACGGAGTCATCATTCCAGACGATGTTGAAAACTTTGTCGTAGATTTGGAAGAAAGTGCGAAGACTGGAATACTTGTGGCCCGTGATAATGAACTAATTGGTGTTCTGGGAGTAGCCGATCCTTTAAAGAGGGAAGCTGCTGTTGTTATAGAAGGTCTTATGAAAATGGGCATCAATCCTGTCATGGTTACAGGAGATAATCGAAGAACTGCCAAGGCTGTTGCAAAGGAGGTCAGTATCTTCCCGTCTCTTTGTTCCCTCCCCTTATATCAAGCTATTCTAAGAAATTATCATTTAAAATGTCCAAATGAATAATAAAGTATTATCTTCGATATAGAAAGATCAAACTGCTTTGCTGGTAGATAGTTTTGAACAGTTTAGTTCTTTGTCTGCTTTCATTAATTGCTACATAAAGTTTTCCATTAATACCTTTTAAATTATCTGTTTTCGATACAGGTTGGAATTACAGATTTCAGGGCAGAAGTGATGCCTGCAGGAAAAGCTGATGTTATACGGTCATTCCAGAAAGGTGGAAATGTAGTAGCAATGGTGGGTGATGGTATAAATGATTCTCCCGCATTGGCTGCTGCAGATGTAGGCATGGCAATTGGGGCTGGGACAGACATTGCTATAGAAGCTGCTGACTATGTGTTAATGAGAAGCAGCCTGGAAGATGTTATCACTGCTATTGATCTTTCTAGAAAGACTTTCTATCGTATCCGATTGAATTATGTGTTTGCTATGGCTTATAATGTGGTTGCCATCCCAGTTGCTGCTGGGGTATTCTTTCCCTGGCTAGGGGTCAAGTTGCCACCATGGGTAGCCGGTGCATGCATGGCCATGTCATCTGTTAGTGTTGTATGCTCTTCTTTACTTCTTAGGAGATATAGAAAACCCAGGCTTACCACAATACTGGAAATCACTGTAGAGTAGAAGTTAGAAGGAATATGGGAAAATGGAGGAGAGTAAGTGTATGTATGTTTGGAGTTGACTTCACGGGGTGCTGCGGCAACTGGAGTGGATAAAGGAAGTTTCTGTTTCTTGGCCATGTTTTTTGTGTGAATTTTGGCCAGGCCACTCTTTCAAGTGTTGCACCCCTTTGCTTGTACTATAGCAAAACGTTGGCTGATCTCTCGAGCGATGTAAATGCTATTTGTTGTATCTCATGGTCAGTTGTTCTGAATTTATTTGTAATTTTACGTACAAGTAGAGAAGAAACTTCCTACTCGGGCATTCCCTGACAAAGAACGCTGTGATTAAGCATTGAGTTTCTCTGGCACTGAACACAGCTAAAGTTGCTAAGCTATAATGCGCAATGCGTGGTTTGCGGTTATTTTCTTATTGCTTTACATCAGGTAGTGTTCATACTTCATGGTCATAGAGCATTAGTTTCAATTGGTGCCAACTTGTGCCTGGCCTGGGGTTTCAGTTCAGTTGGTGAAAACTAAGATCCCTAAGTTCTCACAATTCTCACTAACAGGTATTCGCAGTTCTCATGTAATTCGCGACCCAGAATGCATAATCCAAAAGCTTTAACTCTATGCCAAACAATCCGCTGTAAATGAAAATTAAAGACCAAATTACATATTTCTATTTAAGATTCACCAATTTCGCATCTATACAAACACAGATTATCATGACACTGGCAATCAACTACCCTAGTAACTGTTATTAGATTTGTTTAATAATAAACACCAAGATTCTGCATATGGAAGACAGGTTAGGGAAAATAAGGTGACTAGCAAATTCACAATCAAATTTCCATCAAATACAATATACTTCCACTCCGTTCTAGTAGCAAATGACACCAAATTATAGAATATTTTGTAATACCAAAGCAGCGATTATTACATGAAAATATTGGACATATATCTTGTTCCGGCGAAAAGAGACCACACATACACTGTTAAACAACACTGAATTACCTAATCCATAACCCTTTATACATAATTACGGGAAGTTGTCACACTGCAGTCAAGCAAAACCTCAAAATATGACAGACATAAACTGGATATTGTAGAAGTGAGTTCTAGGTAGTACATATATGAATACAAGGCCCTGTTTTCAAACAACTTCCAACCGGGTGTCAACCGCCAAGTTTCATATGACATGGCTTCAGTCTTCATCTTCAACGGTGTTGACACGCTCGCACTCATCAATCCATTCACTGTATATATCTATTGCCTCGGTCAAAGCTGTCACATTTGTGCTAAAGCTTTCCCGGCAGATTGCGCATGAGACGGAACCAATCAAGTCTTTCATGTCACTGAAATATGAAAGTCATTGTTAACAAGAAATCTACAGAATGCACGTGGAGAACAAGGAGGCAAAAGAAAAAAGCAAATTAGAAAGTGTAAGAGAACACCTAACTATCTAACCATCTGCGGGTAAAAGTAAGAAAATAAGAACAAACTTCTGTTATGTATACTATCAATAGACAGGTAGCGGAACAGCGTACATGCTACAACTTGTATATGTAACAAATATAACGATATGTGATAAACGAACATTGCAAATCTGAAACTCAGCATATCTACGCACCAATTGTAAGTACATTTGTTATGTTATCACGATGGAAGAAACTTTCATAATCATAATCAACTACAAGGTTTGGCAGGGGTCAGTATAAGCTTACATTTGGCATTCCACACTATCACCATGGTTACAGAAGGGGCAAGTAAAGACAGTGTCCAGCTTGTCCATACGTTTCCTTGGTGCTGGCTTCGCCCTGGACTTTCTCTTACCCATACTACAGCTGATTTATATATCCCTGCATAAACATCAAAAGGACTAAATGTTAACTTCTGCAAGCATCATCAAGAGACACAACGTGCAAACATACTGTACAGATCCATTATACACATTTTGGAAAACACAGAATAGAATATATGCGAAAAGCAATAGCATGCCAGGACTTCCAGCTGCAGAGATTACTATCCTTGGAGCACGTGTAAACTAATTTTCAGACATAGAAAAAGAAGTATTTATACCTCACAATAAATTACAACTATAAAGAACTTTTGAGTTTCAAACAATAGACAAATACGAAACATAATCAGACAAAAAGTTAAACCTTGAGTTCAAAAGGGACAATTAATATAAGGATTCAGTTAAATTAAACCTAACTTAACAGCTGAAACACAATTAATCGATGAGCTGAGACAAGAATATTATCTGCAAAACACAATTTCCTAAACAGATACTGGCTTTTGCATTCGGAATGCTTAGTGTGTTGGATGGAACTATAATTTCCAATCTAAATGAAAAATTTAGTTGCACAAAGCAGCCTGACATGCAATTTATGCTTTCCTATATCTCACCCAACCAAGTCTGAAAACACTCTTCCACAAAGTCGTCTTCTTCTTCAAAAAAAAAAAACCTCTTGCACGATGTTGCTTGACCATAACTCCATCCGTTTAATAACGTCATATAAAGCAGCAGTATAAAGAGCGAACATGCAGAAACACTTCACATCTTCACACTCATTATCTCCACAAGATCCACAACCGAAGCATAACCATTTTCTTAAAAACAGCCAATGAGCAATATTTCGCAAACAGAAAAGCCACAACAATTCAGTTCTATCGACCTCAAAATAGTTATGTTTATTATCTCCAATAATCCAATAGGTAAAAAGAAACAAAAAGTGTCCAATCTTTATCATCCACTATACTATCCTATTACAATTCCATTTCCCAATCCCAACCACACCTTCACATGCAATCACTTGGAAGCTAACCAATCAAATGACTCACAGAATCAACATATCAATTACCCCATAAATTCAAAAATCAGCACGATACTGCATCCATATAACAGAACGCGACAAAATTAATAATCACAAAGACAATCGGAAAGAAAAAGGTAAGAGTGGTACATACTGAGTAAGAAAGGTAAGAACGACAAACAAATAATAATAAAACAACAACACCCAACAATATAAGTTCGTTAAACTAATTCCCAATTATCCTAATCCAACTACATATGACCCAAACAAAATTAACAACCTAATTCGCCATAATACAACCAACTTAACAATTACAATTAAATTCTACCATGTCTATCCGAAAAGGAACTAATTGTTGGCATTAAACGAGCTATAATCATGAAAGAACAAAATTCAACTATATAAACACAACTTGATGAATAAAGCAACTAATTTTCGAATTAGCCAGCAGAATACATAGAAATCGGACCAAAGCAACTGCAACAAACAATTCAAGTACAGATACGACGTAAAAATCAAGTCAATTCAAAGTATTCCCAAAAGAAGAAAAGCTAGGATTCGTGCAATTTTACCTCAAAATCGGGAAGTTAGATGGAAGAAGTGTTGAATCGATTCAAGAATCAACAATAGGGTTGAATTTCGAACAACAGCAAAATTGGAGGATTTGGAATTTTGGTGAGAGAATGAAAGAGAATCAGAGATGGAAGAAGGAGAAGAAAAAATGGCGTCAATATCTCTGTAATCTGTCTGTGGGCTGTGGCTGCTGAATCGCTATTACTGGGACCGCTCGGTCCGTCATCAGGCGACTCGGTCCGTCATCAGGCGACTGCTGGAGCGGTCCTTCAGGACGTCATAGTTATCACTCCGTCCAGTCATATGTTTCCAGTTTAGTTTTGTTGACTTTTTTTTAGTCCTAAATTACTCCTTAAATATGTTGGTTAAAAAAAGTAGAAAAATAAATTAAAAATGTATAGTTATGATAATATATATATATATATATATATATATATATATATATATTATATATATATTTTTTTTTTTCTACTCAATAAGAGTTTGTAGTAATTTGCGATCGAAAAACGAGTATCAAAACAAAATGAGAAGCTTATTCTTAGACGCAGGTAGTAT
>JAYMSL010004096.1:0-11523 GCA_036897195.1 Plantago coronopus | reverse complement strand
CCCTGTACAATACTTGGGGGGGGGGGTCGTATTTTGGATTGGGGTTTTGAGTGGTGATCATAACCCCACTCCGGACCACTTGATTTGTCTATTTTACCTTCATTAGTCACCAAATTTATCAGCACAAGACATGATAAAGTTCACATTATTTACGTTATATGTCATCGATGTTATATTCATTCAAACAATAAAATGTTATACTTCCCCTATCCCGCTCGAAGCTTCCCATTTGACTTTATAGTCAACCAAATAAAGGGAGTATTAATTTTGAGTAAAATATTAGTAGTGAGTTTGAAAAGTAGATATATTTATTGTTAGTGGATTTGAAAAGATAGTTGGTGTATTACTTTTGTATATATTTATTATTGTTAGTGGAAGTACTATGGATAAAAGTGAAAATAGAGATCTCTACATGGGACACCCAAACACCCAAAATGGAAAAACAGAAAGTTTCGGGCGGGACGGAGGAAGTGTATCTTACTAACATACTAGCTTATGTCTTGATGTAATATATTCATTCAATCTTCAAACAATAAGATTTTTTGTTACATTATCATTTAATTGAAATGATTAAATTAAATTTTTTAATGTTCTACCTCTCTTGTATCGCTTGATGCTTTTCCTCATATACTTTTTGCATATTTATTTTGTCGGTACAGTTGGAGTCTAATTACGAGACCTTAATTTAGACTTCGTTCAATTCGTCTGAAATTATCTAAACTAAACTGAATTCAAGTATAAATTTCAACTGCGTTAACCTAAACTAATTAAATTAACTAAACTAAACTAAACTGAATGGATCATAACTGAATAGAACACAGCCTTAGATGTTGTAAATGTTACTCAATTGAGGTATAATGTATTGTGAGTTTATGACCTACCCAACCCGAAGTTAGTTATTAGTTAATTTAGATGGTGTAAAATGCTTATGTGAGCTATATATCGAGTATTTAGTATGATGCAGTTTAATGTGAATGAATTTCATGGTGCTAAGTAGGGGTATATATATGCGGGTGGGTACGAGTAGTTATTTACCAAATTTTCGACCCGCCTACGACGGGCTAACTAAAATCATTAACCGTGGTGGATGTGTTTTTTATCTAACCATGGCGGGTCGGTTGACGATTAACTCGAGCGGATGGAGGGCGAAAGGCGGACGATTAATATATCGAAAAAAATGTACCAACAATTATGAAATAAGTCTAAAGACCTTTTAATTGTTAAGTTAAACTCAGTAATTTAATTGTTAAGGCCTTTTAATCGGGATGTTTTGAATTGTACAAAATTACATGAAAACCAAGATCGTAATCCTCGAAACATATTAATTACATGTTCTAGTTAAGATATTTAATCATAAATTTGCTTAGCAATTTTACATTTCACATTTTCGATGGATATTTAATCAATTAGATAAATACCAAAAGTTAAAGGAATTAAATTTCCAATTTTTAAATTTGAAAACAGTACTTTGAAATACAGAATACAAAACACAAAAAACCCACTGCTTTTGCGTGTTTTTTATATCAAACACCAAAAAAGTACAAAACGGCTGTTCAACCTTTCATATAATCTCACTCAACACCATACCACACCACTTCCAAGTCCAATAAACTTCACCACTTGTGATTCCCCTGATCAAAACCTGAATCGATTGGTATTGTTATCAAACTTACCTTAGTTAAATTAAAGAGGAATAGTGTACATGTGACGTGAATTGGGGAGCTGTTGGAATCCTTTTCCTATTTGGCTTTCAACTTTGGCTCCAAAATCCTATGAACATGTTCAACTTGAAACTTCAAATCTTTCCACACGCCGCAATAGTCCCGTACTTTTAACTTTGAAGAATGTAGTTTTCTTCCATTCAAACTGCAAACGTGATACATTATTCCCAAAATTAATTATATATTTTCTCTTCACAAATCGCGTGGACGGTACAAATCGTTAATTACTTAATTAATAGTTCAACGGTTCAATAGTTACAATCCTCTCTTGGTAAATCGTGTGAACCGGTCACAAATCAGTTAGTTAAGCTCAACAGTTTGTTATATTTTGCATAGATTTTAGAAAGAGATAAAAGAGAGAATTAACTAGATAGATTTAGAGAGAACCCAGGGCTGGAATCCAGGAACTCAGATTCAAACTAATTTGTTGCTAATTTTGTTGCAACAGATAAAATATCATACTTCCTCTTCAATTCTGCCTCTCTATTACCCATTTAAATGCACTAATGCACTGTTTATATATATACACGTTACAACTGCATTATTATTATAATATATGTAATATTTGTGATTATACGTTTGATATTAATATAACAGTGATGTTGATTTGGTTACAAGTCAATGCAAAATACTCATAGATCAAGACCATCAATAAACAATTCGGCTCGCATAGTGCCTGAGGTTATGAGAAAAACTACGTACCCCATATAATATTTTGATCTAGGACATAAAAAAATATTGATGGTTGATCTGGACTTGACTTGAGAGAGTTCTAATTACATGCCTAAAGTTATATTAGTGTCAACGTCTATTCACTCAAACCAGCATTTTGTGATTGTTTATCAAAATGATCGATAAAAATTATTTATGGATTATAAGAAGACTAAGGTGACCGGTACTTCACCAGTCACCTTTTGTTAAAAAGTTACGTAAATTAAATTTGCAAACTAGCTAACTACTTGATTAACCGCCTTATTGACATTCATATAATAAACTTAGTTCTAAATAGGGTAATATCACTTGGCTCGAAACAGATTCGTCCTATGTTGAAAATCTGCTTGAATCTCATACTGCAATTGGGTCCCCTGGAAGTATAAGAATCGTTGGATGCGTGTATTTGTATTATATTCAGAGCGTGGAGTTTAGAGTTTCCCACATCTACAGAGAAGGTAATGAAGTTGCTGATGCTCTTTCTAATTTATCTTACTCTGCTAAGGGGACTATCCACCTGGGCTATTCGTCATCATCTGGCATGAGATGCCACTGGTCTTCCTTAATTCGTATATCGCAGCTTAACACTTAGGCACTCTTTTTCCCAGTCATGTGTCTTTCTGTAAGGGTCTTCCCCTGATTGGGTTTTAACGAGACATGCATGCGGCTGCAATCAAAGGTCGTTTTCCTTCGGGTTAGTCTTGTGTTTTCTTTTGTCCATTTGTGAACTATATCTTATGTACTTTTAACTATTATTCTCTCTGTTTTTAATATTATGCTTGATTCACTCAAAAGAAAAAGGTCTTTTTAAAAAAAAAAAAACGGCAAAATTTTATTAACTATATGCATATGTACATGAATAGGTTAAGCATCAGTTGGCTCACCCATATAAGGTGTCTGATAAGATGATTATAGATAAAAGCACGTACATGATTGTTTTTTAAATAAGTTATTTTGGAAATAACTTCTTTTTTAATATAATTTTTTTTTTGAGATATTCTTTTTTTAATATAATTAAGTTCCAAGTAGTTGAACATGGCGCGAAAGCGGATCGGCTTATAAATTATTATTACTTTACTAATTAATAACGGAATAGGAAAGATTGTTGGCGTCGAAGATGGTTATGTGGTTCTAGGAAACCCACATGAAAATCCAAAGACACCCAAAGATAATGAAGTTCCCGTTAATCAGGTAACTCAACTCTTCTCCTTATCCAATTTGAACATGCTAAATATTTGCAACTAACTATATAAATTAATCCTTCAATTTTTGTGCTTCTATAGTTCCATTCCGTTGACTCTTCTCTCTCTAAACTCAATCCACTTGATTCTCTCTCCAAATTTCTTGTTATAAATAGGCTTCTGCAGTCTTCACAACTTCACAGCACTGCACTCCTTTTCTCATAATAGTATTAATTCTCTCTCTCTGAACCACCATCAATTTATTACTTCTTTCTTCATTCTTTCCGGAGTATTATACTTCCGCTGTTTTCTTAACAAAACAATGGAGTATTTATTATCTTTGTTTTCAAAGAGAGGTCTGCTCTTCCAATGGAGTCTTTTTGCACTGCTTTGTTTGACATGTTTCAGTAGTATTAATGTCGTCAAAGCTTCACACAAAACGTTCATGCACTTGCAATCTCAGTCTGCTGTTAATGTCAGGCTTGTACACAGAACCGGTTACCACTTTCAGCCCACAAGGCACTGGATCAACGGTATGTCTTCATTACTTCGACTATGTTCCTACGAATTCGTTTTCAATAATATTTTTTGAATGTTTGTAGAATGTGACTTGATTGGTTTCTTAGATAAATCTATGAAATATGTTGACTTGTTCCTGCTGGGTTAAACTTTGCAGATTTTATATAAAAAAAAAAAAAAACTTCGCATCAATGTTTTCTTCAACATATATGTTCCTACTAATTCGTTTTGAATCCGAATTTTAGAATGTTCGTAGGATGTGAACTTATTGGTTTGATGAAAATATCTACGAAATATAGTTGACTCGTGCCGGCTGAATTAAGTTTTGTAGGTTTTATTAAATAAAGAGCTTAATACGAATATAATATAGTCTACTACGAATGTGTGAGATATTTCAGACGGACGAGAATGTAATACGTAGATAATTTTTTATCCGGAGGAAACTAGATTTCAGTTGGAAAAAAGAGGGGGATCCTCGTGACTTTTTGGATCTCATCCTCATGGATTGTTATTTTTCCAAGCTAGTCAAACATCGTGTGTTTTTATTGATTATAGATTTTTTGTCTTTGTGTTTATTTTCTTATTCTTATATTTTTAAAACAATAACAAGGTCGTTATCTGTGTATTGAGCTAGTCAAACATCATGAAAAGATTGGTTTTGATTCTTCTGAATACATATAATAAGCTTCTCATGGCCCCCATCCCGATCTGGCATTTTTCAACTTGTACTTGTTTGCTTTTTTTACTAATTTCAATAATTTGATTTGTCTCATTCGCAGATATTATTGTTTAATAAACTAATTAATTCTATTAGGTCTTGTTCTTGCCTTGCCCAAATTGCCTGAATTCAAGTTAATCTAATACTATATTTTTTTCGGTGTTATCCGGACTCTGCAATTCCCCTCATATACCATAGAATGGTTACGTGATATCGACACTTCAAATTTATGCTAAAACTCGAATATTTGGCTATTAGTTCATAGTTGATAATGTAATTGATATTCATCTTGATAACGTATCTCTAAGTGAAGTAAATAAGTCGTTCACAACAAGTGGAGTTCCGGGGTAGACTGTAGAAGTCTCCCCCTACAATAACAGGTTGAATAGATGTCAAATTTGTAATACCTGGTTTGAATGTTCCTTATTGACTTTGGTGCACTTTGCCGTATGAACTTGATTCTCCTGCTATGCTATATATAGCATTCTGGTTTGGTTTTAAATGTTGAAAAGTCATAGCTTGCCTTTATTGAATTACAAGTCATATACTTGCAGCACAATTTCAGAAATCAACACTGCCTTAGATATACATATAGACTTTGACGTTTTGCCACAATTTGTATATGTGAATGTGGTTTATGAGATGCTACACTTGATAAATGACATCGCACTAGGGTAGGTGTAACGTAAAATAAACCAGTAATGAGTTTATGAACATCAACATGAAACTTTATAGCAAGTCATAAATGTCCAAAAATCACAAGAATCTTTCTGTTGTTTCTGTCTTCTATAACTTTTGCCATGGTTTTGTTGTTTCATGAGTTCTGTCACTAATAACTTGTCTTTTTGTTCTCTTCACATGTTGTCTTGGACGGCGCTATGATCAATATCAGATCCAAATGGTAAGATTCTGGCATTCTTCTTTTTTTTCCAGAAAAAATTACTGTTTTCCAGTTTCACAATATGTTTATAAGTACATCCATGTTGCGTTTGTTAATGATTTTCAAAACTATATTCGCTAGCTTAAGCTTTGAGTTCAACAAACTCGATTTTCATAGCGTATTCTGAGTATTAATTAACATGGTGAAGGTTCCTTAAAACTCAACTTTTTTGCTTCTTTTAAGCAAGTTGATTGCTGAAGGTCTTTGTTTCTTGGAACATGGCACAAACAATTAGCATTAGAAAAACATATGAGTAACTTATACTTCTTGCACTAACACTCTGATTACTTTATTAACCAGGACCAATGTATTACAATGGCGTGTACCATCTGTTCTACCAATACAACCCCAAGGGTGCAGTATGGGGCAACATAGTATGGGCCCATTCCGTGTCTAAAGATTTGATCAACTGGAAGAAGTTGCCTGCAGCGATTTACCCGTCCAAGGACTTTGACAAGTTTGGCTGCTGGTCGGGATCAGCAACTGTCCTCCCCGGAAACAAGCCTGTTATTCTCTACTCAGGGATTGTGGACGCTAATAACACCCAGGTCCAAAACTATGCGGTGCCTGCTAACCTTTCGGATCCATACCTTACCGAGTGGATCAAGCCTGACAGCAACCCTTTGATTGTTGCGGATAAGTCCATCAACAAGACAGCGTTCCGTGACCCAACAACTGCCTGGATGGGTCAGGATGGACACTGGAGGATAATTATAGGTAGTCGGAGGAGGGAGAGAGGGGTCACCTATTTGTACAGGAGTAGGGATTTCAAGAAATGGGTCAAGGCAAAACACCCTCTGCATACTAAAGCCTTGACAGGAAACTGGGAGTGTCCTGATTTCTTTCCGGTATCAGTTTCCGGCCAACATGGATTGGACACATCTGCTGTTGGTTCAAATGTAAAATATGTTTTCAAAGTGAGCCTTGATGCAACCAGGTTTGAGTACTACACTATCGGTTCATATCGCTCTCAGACAGATAGGTATATTCCTGACAAAGACATGATTGATGGATGGAACGGTTTGAGGTACGATTATGGAAACTTTTATGCCTCAAAGTCCTTCTTTGATCCAAGCAAGAACAGAAGGATCTTATGGGGCTGGGCTAATGAGTCTGATTCCACGGACAATGATATCCAGAAGGGCTGGGCTGGTATTCAGGTACGTTTTTTATGAATAAATACCATATTTAAAAAATCTACGTCATTAATGGACGCTGAACTAATACTCTTTCTTTTCACTTCACAGTTGATTCCACGAACTCTTGTACTTGACCGAAGTGGTAAACAGTTGATCCAATGGCCTATCGAAGAATTGGAATCATTAAGAGGAAAGAAGGTAGAAGTTAAAAACCAGAAACTTGTTACAGGACAAAAAGTTGAGATAAAAGGAATCACTGCACCACAGGTACATATTATTCTAACCCTGTAATTAATCATGCAATGCCATTCTAAAAAACCCAATAATAATTGGTAACCCTTGAATTTTTGGCAGGCCGATGTTGATGTTACATTCTCGTTTGAAAGCTTGGACAATGCCGAACCCTTCGATCCTAGTTGGGATAGGTATGATGCACAAAAGATATGTGGCCAAAGGGACTCAACCATTAAAGGTGGATTAGGACCCTTCGGACTTGTGACATTGGCTACCTCTAACTTGGAAGAGTACACCCCTGTATTCTTTAGAGTCTTCAAGGACCAGGACAAGCATCTTGTTCTCTTGTGCTCTGATGCATCGAGGTTTGTTTACGAGATACAATTTCTGATCAGCTTCTTCGTAATTCCTTAACAAAAAAATAGTAGAATGAAGTACTTATGCATGATTCTTTTTGGCAGGTCCACATTAGCAAGTGGTGCAACACACATGTCGAATGGTAGTCCTGCGTACAGACCCTCATTTGGAGGATTTGTGAATGTAGACTTGAGTTCAAAGAAACTTTCGCTTAGGAGTTTGGTATGTGTCTATTTTGTTCGTCTACACGATCACATCCTAAACCATTTCTTGTATTAAATATCATCTGAACTTTGATTGTTTGTTGTAGATTGATAATTCAGTTGTGGAGAGCTTTGCCGAACACGGGAAGACTTGCATTACGTCCAGAGTTTATCCGAGCTTGGCTGTATATGACAATGCACATCTGTATCTATTTAACAATGGCACAGAGACCATCAAAGTGGACCAATTGAATGCCTGGAGCATGACTAAACCCCTGAAGATGAACCATTAGGATGGCCAAATATATTGGATTGATGGAGAAAACCAGTCAAGAAACTTTGTATTCTTATTCATCTTTTTATGTTTAGAGTTTTAGTAGCATGTTAGTTTTCCATTTGTATGCTTCTTCTGATTGAATTCCATAATAAAATTTACAAAGTTTTATCATATCTTTTATGTAACTACTTCCAGTCATGTTCCGCCAAATCATATATGAGCGTGTTATCGAACTTATATGTAGACATTGGGATCTTTTACTGAAATCTGACTGTATTCCCTATGATATTTCACCATTTTCTTTGCTTCGCCTTTCTGATCCAACTAATATCATCACTAAATGAACCTGAGTCATTTGATGGCACAATAATGTTAGTATGTTACAAGTGCTGGACTACTGTAAGTCCACATTGATGAACTTAGCTGGAATAACTTGTGATAACATTCTTGATTGCATTCTGACAAGTACTCTCCTTTTACCATTTTTAGATATCACCAAATGCAGGCTCTTCACAAAGTAGAATTCTCCCAAAAACACAAAAGGGGAAAAGCACTACTGCTATATGGTACCTCTGTCTGGAATGTGCTGATTCATTTGAAAGCCTATTGAGTATGACAAGTGTCGTGTCCATTAATTATAACATGAGTACCTATTTAAACAAAACGTTATTACTATAAAAGATATGGAATGTTAACGATGTCAACTCAGAGTACTGAAAGTCTAAAAGCAGAAATTGTGTATTTTTCATTGAATCAGATCCAGGATTAATGGAAGAAGTATACTGAGATGGTCAGAGAGAGAGTAATTCTCCAGTTGATTGCAATTTAAATATATGTACATCCAAGATTTGTAAAACAACAAGTTGCTGTGGTGTAGTGGTTATCACGTCAGTCTTACACACTGAAGGTCTCCAGTTCGATCCTGGGCAGCAACAATTGTATTTTTGTCACTTCTGTTCAAAATTTTCATCATTTTTCACAAGTGATGTATTTTTGTCATTGTATCTACTTCTCTATATTATGAATTTATCGTTTTGTCATTCTAATACTTCTGTTAAAATTTTACATCATTTTGATTTGACATGTGATTTCCTTTTCCATGTATCTTTGTTTTTATGTCAACTTAGCTTAAAATTTTAATAGCGTTGAATGACTTCCCTTTTTTTTTTTGTTATAAGCATAGCGTACTAATTGAGTGTGACTAGAAGTTCAAATCTAAACTCATATTGAGCATGGTATTGGTGTTGAGTACAATTTCAGCATGTCACTTCTCTTTATAATTTTTCATTAATATATTGAGAAATGATTTTCTTTTTCCATGTCATTTCTCTTTTAAATTTTCATCCTTTGAGTTGATTTTTTGAGTTCGCTTTGTTTTAAGCGTTGCATAATTGAGTACGATACCGAGTTCTAAATGTATCAAGTGCAATGCATTGACGGAGTATAATTTCAAGATAAGAAATTATCTCCAACATAAAATTTAATTACGTACAAACTCCTTAGGAAATATGAATGCTTGTCCTTTCATCCTAATATGCATGAAGTATACGTTCGATATTAGCAGGGAAAATTACATCTAACGCTTGCATGATCATCATCACATGGAAAAGACCCATAGAACCGATTTTATACCAACTAAGATCTTTTGGTTTTCATATCCTTTGTCATTTTTTTTTTTACTTTTTCTTGGTTTAGACCACTTAATTGGAAAGACCAAAAGAACACCACATTCAGTTTGATTATATATAAACCTCATTTACAGCTAATTTTTCATTTCCCCATTTCTATCTCTTCTTCTCACCTCCGACCTCGCGCCTCTCACCTACTCACCGACCCGCGCCTCTCGCCTCCTCCATCTCCGCCATCTCGCCACCCGCGCCTCTCGCCTCCTCCTCAACTGCCGCCTGCCTCCTCCTCCTCAACTGCCGCACAACCTCCTCCTCAACTGCGGCCTGCCTCCTCCTCAACTACCGCCATCTCGCCTCCTCTGAGGTCGACTGATGATGAGATGATGAGATCTCGCGTTTGAGATCGACTGATGATGAGAGCGACTGATGATGAGATCTCACGTTTGAGACGTATTGGCGGTTACCTGAGATCGACTGGTGATGAGATCTCGCGTTTGAGACGTATTGGCGGTTACCTGGAGGGAGATCATCTTTGCTTGCCTCACCGCCTGCTTGCCTGCTTCTGCGTATGGGCCTCACCGACTGTGGTTCTATCTCTGAGCGGATCGACTGCGACTAAGCTGAGCGGATCGACTGCGTATGAGCTGAGGTTAGTGCTTTGTTGACTCTGCTTTGTTTTGCGATTTTGTGGTGAAACAGTTGCTTTGTTCAAATAAGGTTTATATTGAGAAGGCTTAAGGTTTTATGTTTGGCATGGTTATGGTTGATGTTATTGTACAAAGATGTTTGTGTTTTGATTGATTTAGGTTCTGTTTTGTACTTTTATTTTTGTTAATATTTTAGTTAGGTGTTGCTAAGGTTTTGTGGTTTCTGCGGGTAAGGTTTTGTGATGGAGCACATTTTGCTTAGTTTATATGCTAGTTAATCAAATTATGGGCTAAGATTTTGTATTTTGTTAGTGACCTAAGGTTTTGTAAACATGTTTATGTTTTGATTGATTTAGGTTCTGTTTTTGGTGCTTTGTTTTTGTTAATATTTTAGTTTGTTGTTGCTAAGATTTTGTGTTTTTTGGCATAAGGTTAAGGTTTTGTGATGGATCACAGGTTGGTTATTAAGAAAATTATAGGCTAAGGTTTTGTACTTTGTTATCTAAGGTTTTGTGTTTTGTAACATAAGGTTTTGTGTTTTATGGGTGTAAGTTTGTATTCTGGTGGTTAATGGTTAAGGTTTTGTTGATGGAGCACATGTTGCTTCTTTTATGCAAGTTAAGACAATTATGTTTTTATGGGTATTTTGTTTTTATGGGTATTATGCAAGGTTTTGTGTTTTGTGGGATAATGTTTTATGTTCTGGTGGGTAAGGTTTTGTATAGAACACTTAGTATGCTTTCTTCATATGTTGGTTAAGTTTTCTGTTTCAGATATATTAAGGTTTTGTGTATTGTGGACTAAGGTTTTCATGTAATAAGGTAAAGGTTTTGTATCGGTCTTTCGGATGATAACCGCTTCCCTTTGCCCCATGCTTAACCCTAAACCCGAGTGGTTTTTATCCATATACGATTTGTTTTTAGTAGGGTTCACCATATCCCTTTAGGTTTTAGAATAATTGTCCAAAGGTTTTATTCAGTGGACCCTAAGGTTTTAGTGGTTTTAGTGTATTGAGGTAAAGGTTTTGTATCTGTATTAGTGATATTAGTGATGATAACCGCTTAATTAGGACTTTATGGTTTTGGGTAAATCATGGGGACAAGGGGCGTTTGAATCCGAAAATTGATTTTTATTTGATTGGCGATTTATTTTTAGTATTCGCCATTTTTCCTTAGGTTTTGTGTTTTGTGGGGTTAGGTTTTGTGTTTTGTTGTCTAAGGTTTTGTATATATTTGGTTACTTAAGGTT
>JAYMSL010004095.1:0-11524 GCA_036897195.1 Plantago coronopus | reverse complement strand
TAACTGTTTTTTATTTTAAGGGTACTAATAGATGTGAATAGATGAGAAATCGTTGTTTACATTTACGAAACTGAATTGAGTTGAAGTATAAAATTTGAATTACGAAAGCTTCATCGAACTGATTGGAATTGAACTGGACTTAATGTAACTGAATTAAAGTTAAATTAAACAGAACCTGACTAGATAATTTCTGCAATTTACATCCCACAAAAACTAAATGCATGGTTTTTTTACTTCAGAAAAGCTTGCAAAACTGATGCAAATTTTAAAGATTTCCATTTAAGTATTGTGCAACAAACTGAGAAAAAATCAATAGGGGTATCTAACCCCTGCTACCAAATAAAAGGAATAAGGAAAAGGAAAAGGAAAGAATCAGAAAATGATGCATCTTAGTTTCTTACAAATTTGTGAGCTGGGGTTACCTTATCAGATCATATTAATGCTTCCTGATGAGTTTGAAGAACTAACAGTTAATATTACTACGTACTTAATTTCTCACTTGATTTAGGTAATTATTATGTATCTCGATTTGCAACCTATCCCTCCGTACTGCCACTCATGAAACAATTTAATTATGAATTTTCGGATAGGAATCGAGTAAGCAACACACAATTGATTAAATTCATCAAACAATGTGACAATGTAATTAACCAGTGAAAGTTTGAAGAAATTTAGTAGTCAATTTGTGTTCTAACTTCTGAGCTAGCTCTCATGTAAATAGTAAGTTGATTCAGATCCATTTGATTCCGTTCAAATTTGTTTAGTTAAAATTTATATTTAAATAAGTTTATCTCAGATATTTTTAAAAAGATTGAACCTAAATCTAATAGATATTATTAATTAATGTAAAAGAGATAATTTATCTAGCTTCAATACGAAAAAGCATACTAAAACATCTCGAGGTGATATTTGAAGGGGCTAGTCTGAATGAGAGCAACAGCTAGCCAACAGCAAGCGGAAGAAAAATGGGACCTAGGGTTTGAGAATCACAGACAGTAGTTTCACACATTCTAGAAGTAATTAAATGATTTTGAGAGGCAGCCCGGCCCATTTCTATATACTCATGTGAATTGAATATATCTAGGAGTAGGAGAGGATCAAATATATATATCACGAATTGAGTAAATATTACCTTAGGACAGGATATTTCTCCTAACAAGTTAGTTAGTTAATATCTCACACGTATGTACGTAGTATTTACTAGACCAATCAAAAGCTAGCTGTCATTAGAATCATAGACTATCAAATTTAATCCCACTAATTATGTATGCTATAAGACAACATTTTATCGTTTTAATTTCTTGCTAACATAAAGGAGGATATCGATGGAGCACATATAGCATTATATATATCAGCCCTCAGAATCATTTCCACCGCCCTTCTGCTGGTGAAGTATATATAAGCATGCAGGTCAAAACCCTGCTGCGCTGCTGACCTTGTTCTCCTGTGTGGCACTCCTAACAGGCTAACAGTCACAACCTTTTTATAGCTGAGGTGAAAACCTTCATCAAAAATTCAGGAGTGCTCAAAAGTTTGGACGACTGTTAAGTTTGTGCCGTTAGAATGTGCTCTATGTGCGTTGGTGGGCCAAAAATGACATTTTCTCTATTAAAACTGAAACTTTTGATTAAAAAAAAAAATCCTTCATAGATACCTAACCTTCTTCTTGAATCTCTATATTAAAAAGACAAACATCTGCTTCTTTGAATTCCATTGATGATGTTAAAATTTTTTTAAAAAAAATGTTTCAGTTTTTTCCCTTCTATACAAACATCTTGTACATGATTATACAATATATTTCAAAATACTGTCAGAAGAAAAGGAGTAACAATACAGAAAGTGATTAGCAGAGATGAAACTAATATAATTCTAATCAAACTAATGATTGTAAATTTTATTACAATAAAAGTCAAAGGTGAAGAAGAGGTCCATTGGGTTGAATTCATTCCAAGTTGCAGCAGGCAAAGTACGGTATGACTTTTAAGGAATCGGGTTGCGCTAATGACTGCACTATTAAATGCAAAAAACGATCCCGAGGAATAACAAATTCTCATTCATTTGCGCCTAACGCAACCTCCAGAAGAAAACTACTCTATACATATACTAGTATTATTATTATATACATACCTGCAGCTTTCTTGAGATTCTCATCAGTAAATGATGACATTATTTCTAATATCATATTCTCACAACTCTGCTTCTGAGGACACATGCCATGCCGTGTTTAGGGTGCTACTTATAATGGTAACATGTTTCGGACGAAACTATCGCCATCGCCATAGCTACCTAGCTGAACTATCTGCACATGTCTGTTGCAATATTGCACCCATGGATTATGTATATGTATATATATATCTTGCCCTATTTCCTGCTTCTTACTTGTCTTGCACTCTTCATTTCATTTACACGCAAACAAGTCAATGCCAATGGTCCTTCCTTCTCTTACAAATCGAATTAGATGGATAGCAACTCAGAGTCAGAGGGGTTTTGTGCAACACACACACGCTGTTTTAGATTGGAAAGCAAGTTAATTACCAGGTCTCATAATTAAGGGCTCAGTGTGAACTGTTCTAAGTCAAAATTGATGTATATATCCAGGGTGTTTGGAGCCAGCCTGCCAGCCTTTAGGGGATCGATCATTCTGCAGGGGGTTTATGAAATCTGGCACATATATGTGAAAAAAACCAGTTTTTGTAACTGGACAACAGATTAGGGGAAAATAAATAAGGCTAATAATGTCAGAAAATGAAAAAACAGAACCAGTGAGAACTTGAGGAGTCAGTCACAATATGTAAAACCACTTTTTTATGTGATGGTTGGACAAATTTTATATCACAAGTCAAAGAATTATGTTAATATATCACAAAGATTTTTGTGAGACGAAAATTAATGATGTTTTTTTTAAGAAAATTAATGATGTTTTTAATTAAATGTTAATGCTTTTCATTAAAAAATTTTTATAAAATACAAAAAATATACCACCTTAAACTATTGTGATCGTCGAAGACTTTTCCCATAATGTTTTGACTTATATCTCACTATTAACGGTCTGATTTTATCTACAATTTCTTGTGCAGATGAAATATTTCAAAATGTAGATTGTAGGGAGCAAACTGATTTGGATATGATGCAATACCGTTTAGAATAAGGCTCTGTTCTTTTAACTTAAATTCAGTTTAACTTTGTTCTGGTTAATTCAATTTTACACTTCAATTCAGTTTAGAAATTCTCAGCTGAAAAAAACAGAACCTAAGCTATAAATATGGAACATCTGTGCACCGTGGTTTACATGGTTATTTCATACTCGTAGTCGTATTCACAATGGAGCACAAACAAGTTTTAACACTTTTTGGTTCATAAGGCTCTGTTATTTTATGTTAAAATTTTATAATCTGAACAGAAGTACAAAATTGAACTAATTGAAATTGAAGTTAACTGAATTAGTCTAAACTGAAAGAAACAAAAATTAAATTAAAAATAACATAGCTAAAATTGAAAATAACATAGCTCAAGTAATTAATCTTAGCCAAATTGACAATTACTGGAATTTTCAATGGCTTGTATAACTCTACATAACATCCCACTCCTTATATTACAACATACAAAATTCATATCGTTTCACATTGAAAATACAATGGCAGCTTCAGGCGACCGGAAACCCTTCACTAGTTCACTGAACCACATCTAACATTTTATACCATAATACAAAATTGGTTGCTGTACCAAGAAAGCAGCCACCTTTCCTGTAGAAATTCTAAAAAATATAACTCAGATACGCAGGTGCGACCGGGAGAGCAGGTATGCTTAGAGTGATGTGGAGAGCATTGCATGTGTTCCAACTTCTAATCAAAGTGTACTAGTATGAACTAGATTTAAACTGAATTACGGGTTAGCTTCTTCAGATGACTGGCTTTTTTGAACTCAGGGGATACATAATTCTTTTCTACTTCCCATGCAAGCTGAGACATGCCATTGAAGGATGATTTGGCACCCTTCTCGTCTGCCACTTCCCGGGGGAAAGGAATCCTGACCTCATATCCATCCTTTTGCACCGACCTCAAGTGCACATCAAACCCTAGCCGGTCAACCCAGACCATTTTCGCATCTAAGACCTGATAAGGCAGAACATATTTCAGAAACAGAGTATTTGCTATTAACGTTCAAACTTTGAGGTACTTCAAGACATGTTTCATCACCACAACCCATCATCACAATTAACAAAAAATAAGTAAACGAAAGAAACGTTACAATTTTCATTATTTTTAAATATTGAACTGAGAAGGCACACTCTGATAACCACATAGACACTGCAGCCGGGGTTGGTATTTGGTAATATGGATAGAGGGCTAAATACTTACGGGCTCTAGAAAACAGGTTTCTAAGAAAGAAAAAAAACAGCTATTTTTATTGCACAGAGATCAACTAACAACTTTAAACAGAACCCAAAACAAAAATGCAACTGGTGGAAAACTTTTGGTTCTCGATATTTCTATAGCAAAACTTCCATTTACCAAAATCTTGACATGGGCCACTATGCTATTGTCAAAGCACACAAACTTCAACTGGACCTACAATATATGTCCAGTGTCAACTGAGTGAAACATTCCTTTGAGGCATCCAAAAATTCTATTGCAACTCGGTTTGGAATGAAATAAACCATAAGAGATTCATATATTCCATTCAGTTGTCTGACAGAAAATATTTAGGTGTAATTTCAGTAATAACATGGAGCTCCTATCCGTCTCCAACATCAGAATAAATATATAAATACTCCAAATATACTGTTCCTTCTTTCTTACTCCCTCCATTTCAACAAAAGCTTCCTAGTTGGACTTTTTTTACCAATTTTGACTGTGAATTGCTCCAAAATTACAACGGAAAAAAATTGTAATAAAATTATGTTACACTAATAAACCTAATTAACATTCATAATATAATTACATTATATTTTTTGTTGTATAATTTTAGAGCAATTCGCGGTCATTTTCCTGAAGAAAGAAAAAGTCTACTAGAAAGACGTCATTGGAAAGTATCAACACGGCTTACATTAATCAATCACTTGCAATAAAAATAAGTCAACAATACAAATAAAATATCATATCATCCATCGCATAAGTTATATTTCTGATAAGCAATAACTGGTAAACATACAAATAATATGATACATATATTCACAAATTGCAAGTTCGCTACCTTTTACAGATTATGCACTGCTAGTCCGTTACACAAACTTCCGCATGATCTCCATTAATGAAAAACAAATAAAGAGATACTTCGACAGAATAGACATGATGATAAAACTAGAATCATCCACTCAGAATAAAAAGAAATGCTATTATATTTGAAGAAGCAAGCTCATCAATGCAGATATTAACTTTTATTTTTTGAATCAGCAAATTATTACAAACTATCAATACAGTGAAACCTCCTACTTGCAACTTTTTCCTCGTTGGACCATATTATAACCCCTAATGCAAAGAATAATAACGCAACCATAAAACTACATGAATACACACATACAAGGAGGAAGTCTGGCATCTTCATTTTTTACACTAAAACTTGAAATAATAATAACACTGCCACAAAAGATAAGGATGACGCAAGAGTAATGATAAATATCGTAGAAAGGATGAGAAACATATAAAAATGGTATGAATTTGTGAAGAAGTGGTTGGTATATATACACATACATATATAATTTGTGATGGTATAGCCGTTTTATGACTGTTGGGAATACTAAAGGAGGGCAAAATGGTGATTTTATGACATCTTTTAAATTGTTCGATAATTTGATTCGCAACAGATATCTGACCCGTACGGCCTAATAATCATTATTGATCTGAGTACCGGGCAAAGTTTAGTTATGTTTCCAAACGTTGCCCTTAGACAATAGCTCAAACTTATAACGACCATCAGATTGCTCGATTCAAGTTGCGAATCATTTTGTTGAACAATTTCATTGAAGTCATAAAATTACCATTTTGTCCTCCTTTACTACCCTCAATCATCATAAAACGGATATATAATCACAATTCTATTCTATGTACACCCAAACACTTCTTCACAAATTCACACCATTTTCATCCACTCTTCATCATTCTACAAGATCAATGCTATTTAGTCATTCTTACACGTTGTGTCAATGTTGTTATCATTTACCTTTAACGGGAGATCATGCCTGATTTCTTCCCTATATCTTAATGTTATGGTTAGGTTATGTACGCACTCCATTCCATAATAATTTCCTAACTTTCACATTGAAGACTTCCTAAATCCCAAATTGTAAAGTTATAAAGCCAATTATCAATCTGTTATTCATTCTATCTCATACTTGACAACTCTTTCTGATAATTTATCATTCTCTCACTTTACCAAACATAATATCTCCCATAAACTAATTTTAAGTAATATTTTCGTAATCCTAGAAATTTATAATTGGAAATAGTATTTCCATTACAATGTTAATATCCTATGATCTTTATAGTAATTTCAATATGCCAAAGTCTAAATTTATTCCACTTTTTTTTCGTATTGAGATAATGCGAATTTGTGGAATTGTGAAAATATTTAAAATTATACTGTATGTGTATCAAAAACAATTGTCAGTTAACTCAATTATAGTTAACAAATATATACTTTTGATGCGGGGTGATTTTATAATTTTTATTTCTATTGTTAACATATTTTAAATAACATAAACAAAAACACAATGCACATTTTTACAGGTAACGATTAACGAATTGATTAGAGCAGCTTGTGACAATAACATAATAAGAAGGAAGGATATAGTGCAAGTAAAAAAAATTCTTATTTGATAACATCTGGTGATTTATTCCATATAAAGGCTGAAGCCTGTTTTAACATAGTGATTGCTAAGTCATCTCTATCACAATGTAGCATATAGGTGAGGGACCTGAGGGCTTATCGCCATAGTCAGTCCACTACAATTACTATCCATTGGAACTATGCCTGTCGTGGAGCTACAATGCTCCACTGCAAGAAGGGCGCAGATGGGCAGTAAATTCATACAATTTCAAATGGGCAATCCAGTTTCCTAGTATGTTAATTGCGAATCCCATCATTCCCAACAAATTCCTTGGCACACTATCATGTCATCATGTGCATACTTCCTTGGCACACTATCATGTCATCATGTGCATACTTCCTTGGCACACTATCATGTCATCATGTGCATACTTATGATCCCTGACTTTCATAACAGAATATGAACCTTTGATCTTCTAGTAAATCCTTCAATTTCCATACAACAGAGGCCCTTCTACTATAGTGTTTTATAGGACGAGACACACAGACAGTATGCAGGAATCAATAATAGCACTACTCATCAACAGCTGATGAATGCTAACCCGGTATAATTAAGATAAGATATCAATCCATCCATCATGTCATCATCCCAGAACAAATGACTCCTTTGCTTTTGAATATGGAGATTAAGATATAGTGTACAAAGGGCAGGTTAAGTATGCTGGGCCCAAATTGATACTGCATATGGGTTGGAGATTTCACAAAAATAGAAAGGTGACATTTCTAGTGGGACAGATATAAAAGTAACAAGTGACAGTTGCTCTGGGACGGAGCGTGTAAGTCCCAGAATGCTTCTCAGCCATTGTGCTCTAGTGCTCGTAGCTCGCTTGCACGACCTAATTGAAACGAGCTCGTGGCACAGTGATTCAAACATTTCCAAGCTCACAAATTAAATGCTAACCAACATTTATACACACTAGTATAAACTTAAACTACCACACACCCAAGTGTTAGGCATGGCTGCTCCTCACATTTAGGAAAACCATGCGACCACCAAGTTTTAGGAAAGTTGTATGCTTACCTTGATCTTAAGAACAGTTCATTTCGTTTACTCATACATCATTTAGTATAAGAACTGATGCTCCGAAATGCTACTGAAACAAATCGGCCATTTTTTCTTCATCAATACTCCACGGAGGTTATGAAATAAAAAACATTCACCTTTCTTAAAAATCTTGCTGAGGATTTCCGGTAGGATTTTGGTGATGAAGAAAGATGAATGTTTTTCTATAATGTTATCTTGTACTAATAGTTTCATTATAAGCAATCTACTTCTGGTCTAAAACTGAAATCCGATGCTACAAAATACAAATGGACAAAATGATATGTAAGTTTTTATAGGTTGGTTGTCAGCCAGTGATCTAAGTGATAGATTAGAGACATACCTGAAAATCTAAATCCACATAAATGTTGCAGAAGCGGTAAACATCTTCGGCATTATGAGTATTTATCTCATCGACAATCTTTCCTGCACACTCACGAAGTGGATCTGGTTCTGCTGAACTATACTCTGATGAGCTCACCCACACACCATTCTGGTTCACATTATTACTTGGTAAGAAGTATGAAAATCGTTCACCTTACTTCAAGACTAATTGGAAAACTTCAAGAGGGGTGTACTCACTGAATGTTATAAGACTATTACAAGATACCATAAGAACATACCTCAGCAAAATCTTCTATCTGAAGTAACCTTTCGACATTGATGATGTATAAAAGACTTTCATCCACATCCTCATTAAATCTCTTGTTCCATGCTGAATATAGCCTCTGTTAATAAAGAACTTTGAGAAAAACAAATGAGAATTCAATTCATGTCCAAAGTCTTCTGGCATATCATGCTATAAGAAAAGGAAAAACAAAGCTTTATATTTTCAGGATCCATAACTTTTTTTAACACGAACGATTAGTTCATTCTGACTAAGTACTTGCCACCAATGCACATAAGGCTGTCAGACTCAAACTATTTCATTAATGGTCCAAGTGCCTAGCCCATGTTGGCCTGTTTGTGTCAGTGTCCCAAACAGGTATGCAAAGGGAATTTAAGAGAGTAACATAGTCAATAGGAAACATTCTGCCTTATTTATAGCTCAACATGGATGACTGACAATAGAATCACAACATATGGTCCCAATATGTTCACAAAATATGGTCTCAATATGATCTCAAAGACTTTGCCAAGAGCACGGTCAAGAAAACACAAGTATTAGCCTATAAGACATCAAAATACATCCAACGGAAACAAGATATGATTTCACACGCATGCAAACCACAGCATGGGGTCATTCTGCAAGCCCAATGGCTATAAGAAAGAAAATGGTTTGAACTGAGATCATAACATCAAAGGTCAAAATACATTACAGCAAGATTATATCTTCAAAAGTAATATCAACAAAGTAAGTAGCATTCATCAAATGAAAGATTCTAACTTTTATTCCAATAAGGCATCAAATGCATTGCATTTCAACGTTATGGCAGCTATAGTAGTCACCTTTGGTCAATGCATTAAACATGAATGATTCAAATCAAGTTAGTCATGAAATGCATGCCAACCCTTATAACATCAAAAGTAATCAAAAGCAAATGGCCATGAAATCAAAGCCCATGAATATCAAACTAACGAAAACAAGCTTTCATTCTGCTTACCCTCAAAGCCATCCCATCCGAAGGTTTCACAAGGTTACCGAGTATAGTACATTGTGGTGTCCTCACCCCAGATTGCTCCAACTAGTTATCAAGTCAACCAAAACCATTAACTAATCAATCAATCAAATCAAAACAAATCAACAAAACCAACACAAATAAATCAAGATTTCAAGCAAATTTATCCAAAACAAGTACCTGAACATGAAGACTGCACCTGTTATCAGCAAACAGCGCTGTACTGAACTCATTCAAACACAAAACCGGAACACCATTTCCGTCAACAGCGAACCGGACGCCACATCCCAAAGGCCAACCACCCTGTTGAGTGAGAGTTGAAAGTGTTGCAACAGAGGATAACTCCATAATAGTTCTTGACACCTCAGCTGGAAGAGGCTTGGCTAATTCCAATTGGGGCGGATCCGAAACTAGAGAAACCGCTGAGCATTTTAAAGGGGCGGAATTGTTTCTCCCCAATGGAAGCCCAAAAGAGAGTCCTTTTGCGGACCCAGTGAGTAATGTAGGTTTATGGTGAGATACTAGTGCTGCACAAGAAGGTTTGCGGATAGGGGCAGTGAGAAGAAGGGAAGAAGATGGAACATGAGAGGTGAGCAATTGGGTTAGGGGAAGCATTTGATTTCTTCTCGGTTTTGAGCTGAGGAAACCTTCAACAACAGCCCTGTGGGGAGAGTGAAGATGAAAGAACGATGAAGATGAATAGATAGATGATGATGATGATGATGATGATGAGTAAAAATCCTCTAAAATGGTACTTTATGTTTACTTTTTGTTTTTTTTTTTGAAAAGGGAAAATTATGCATTAATTCAAAGCAAGAGGTACAGTTCTAGTAACCGTACGAGAGTCTAAGTTAATTACATCACTAAGCCAAGCTGGGGACATATCCCAGTACAAATGAAAGTACGAACAAGAGTCGACATTACATAAATCAGAACTACTAAAATCCCGAGAAGCGGCCTTTTTTGCTAAAGTGTCAGCTACATTGTTTTCTTCTCGGTAAACAAAAGTGCATGTGACATCTCCCAAAAGGTGTAGAGTACTCCATACATCATCGAGAACCACCTGCTGCATTGGTGTTGCTCTTGTTCCCCTGTTTAAACATGAGATTAGCAATTGTGAGTCCGATTGAATAATCCATTTCTTCGTATTTAGTGTGAGTGCCAGTTGTATTCCGAGTTTCAGTGCGGTGAATTCGGCTAGATTGTGGTCTAGGTCGCCTAAATATGTAGCACTAGCTTTTATGAAATTTCCATTATGATCTCGAATTATTGCTCCTGCACCAGCCATTTTTTTCTGAGTCATAGCTGATCCATCTATGTTTAGGCAGAGGTAGTCTTGTTGTGGTGGTTTCCATTTACACATGATAACACGTGTTTGTTTTGGTGGTTTGTTAAGGTTTGACCCGAGGAATTCCTTTATGGAGTTAGAAAGGTTCCAGTTGAAGTCTTTAATGTCATCAGTGGAGTTTTGGAATATTTTCTTATTCCTATGCTTCCATATGTTCCAGAATAACAGTATGGCCTGTTTCTGTATGTGGGTATTGAAGTGAAAGGTGAAGAAGAAAGTGGGAAAGTGTTCAGGGACTTTTTGCTGAAATTGGGATAAAATCCAATTTCTTGGTTGTGTAAAATATGTACAGCTGAAGAAAAGGTGATCAGCTGTTTCAACCTCGTGCAGGCACAAGGGGCATATATTGTCAGTAGTTATTTTCTGTTGGTATAGCCTGTGTTTTGTTGGTAATCTATCATGTATGTTCAACCAGATAAAGAATCTGATTTTTGGTTGGATGTTCATTTTCCAAATTCTCATCCAAGACCATTCTGGGTGTTGGTATTGAGTTGATTCACTGGCGGCCAACATATTATATGCTGATTTAACCGTGAACGTTCCGTCTTGTGATGGTCCCCAGTAGGTTTTGTCTTCCCTCAACCTGTTGGGTAGAGGTATTCCCATTATTTCTCGGACAATGTCTTGATTAAGGACCAGTCTGAGTTTTTGTATGTCCCAGGTGTTACCGTTTATGTATTCACTGACCTT
>JAYMSL010004094.1:0-11525 GCA_036897195.1 Plantago coronopus | reverse complement strand
TTGTAACTTTCTGTTTTTCTTTTTTACTTTTTATTAGTGTTTTATATAGTATTAGTTCATATTTTATATTAGGAATAAGTTGTTGGAGATTTTAAGTCAAATAAAATATATATGGACTAGTTTGATCTATTTCATAAATTATAGACTTTTTGCAAAAGGGCATATAATGGTTTGGCGATTAGCAAAAATGGTTCAGCAAATAACATTTATGTTATTATATTTGAATAAGTTAGGTAAGAGATTGTAAAAGTTTGTTTGTTGAAATGATATGTATTGAGTATTAATAAAGTGAGATTTGATTGAATAATTTATTTTAAGGTAGTTATAATAATTTGATTGTATTGAAAATTGTGTTTTATTTGTTGATAGTATTATTTTAATTTTGTGTGTGGAGAACTTTAAAAGATATAAATTATTTTTTAATAAGAAGAATTTTAATGAACAGGGCTTGGGAAGAGTGAAGAGGCAGCCTACTAGGCCTTTGACCTGAGGTAAATTGAGTTTAGTAACTCAATTCATGTAAACTGAACTTGAATTTACTACCAAACGTAAAATAATGGAAACTGGACTTGAGTTTACTGTCAAACAACCTGATTATAACTCTCAAAAGTTTATGTTATACTTTTGATTTTATACTCCCACATTCATGTTCACGTTCGCTAAGATCAAGTTAAAATTTATACTTAAAATAAGATTAATTTAAGTAAAGATTTTTAGTTGAATGAAACAGAATCCAAAAAAAAAAAATCATAAAAGGAGTAGACAAGAAGGAAAACGAAAGCAAAAACTTAAAAATTGTCAAGGTGCACAACGTTGTAAGTTGCAACTTCAGCCTTAGGTCCAGGCTCATTAAAGACCTACTCCCTTCGTCCCACAAAACTTTACCAACTTTTCAATTTTTGACGTCCCACAAAACTTTACTCATTACCAAATAAGGAAGTTACCCCACAGTCCCACACACTAAAACATTATTTTAACATCAATACACTTCTTTATCACCACACATTCTCAAAAAGTAACCTATCTCACTTACTTTTTTATTTTTACTTCATTATTTTAACTCATTTTCTTAAATCGTGTGCTAACCCTAATGGGTAATGTTTTGTGGGATGGAGCAAGTACAATAGAAAATTTCAATTGGACAAATTTTGTGACTGGAAAAAGTGTTCAAGTGAGTGTTGCTTAACCCTACATATAGAAACGCAAAATCTATATTCCTTTAAAAAAAGGGGCAAAATAAAATCTGCCATCTAAGTTCATAGACGTTCACCATCATGCATAAGAGACCCATTGTCAAGTTTCACGGTGCGTGCATGTGAAGACGAAGTGCCCGTGTTATGATATGTGTTGGTGATCTATAAAAGCTAGCATATCATCCGAAAAGTAGTCCAGAAGATAGTAAGTACACAGCGAAGGCTAACCCCTCATTTTTTTTTGAATTTACATATTTCACCCTCAAATTTTGAAATAAAGCATTTCCTCACTTGAAAAATTGAGCTAATATTATACATTTATATGTAACCACTCGCCCCCCTTGCGGTTCGAGATCCCGATTCTTTGGACCGACACAGTTAATCCTAAGCTGCTCTCTGAGTGATGTGATGATCCCACAAACCAAACATGTCTTAATTCGCGCGGTCTGTACTCACCCGTGCGCGTATCGTGAAACTTCTCAATGTGGGTCATCCATCATAAGACTGATCTAATCCAATCAATCTTAATCTCAAAATTCTTATAGATAGTTTTGTAAAAGTAAAAATGTAATTTGTTGATATGAGTAACCAATCCATTTGCACCTTCTTTTGGTGGAACATTATCACAAACTTTGAAAGAGTACAAAAATGTACAAATTCAAATCATACTCCCCAAAGCACATTGCAAATCCAAGTACTCTGCACACTCATATCTAAATTCCAAAGTTTTGGCTTATTAGAATGGAAACACTATTATAACAAAACCTTCAACGAATCCAATTCTAGATCTGGCCACAGTTGTAACCTCGTTTTACTGCATCCATTATTAAATCTTCAAACCATGTTCTTTTCACTTTTAAAATCTAATCTAATCTAATCGGGACCAAAAAAAAATTAAACCACTTTTAAAATTATGCAAATCACTTTTGTCTTGTTCATCACTTTCTCTCCTGCTCACAAATTTAGACACCAAACACACATTTGACTCAGATTCTGCATGCACTCTCCACGTGCCAACTTGACTTGTCTCTCTCTCTCTCACACACTCTCTCTCTCACACACACTCACACACATCCATCACATCACACAATCTTCTTGAAAATAAATAAACAAAACCTTAAATACCACGAAATTTAAATCAAAAATATATAGTATTTTAACAAACCAAAAAAAGGAAAACTCCACAATATTTTTTTCTTGTCTAAATTTTGCACCTCTCCCAAATCCAATTCAGCTTTGCTTCTCCCTGTGCAGTTCCTGAATCTTTCATTCTTCCTTTCTTCCTTTCCCAGAATACGCAATTCCATTCATTTGTTGTATGCAATCCATGTATATCATCCTATAAATTGCAAAAGAGATAGATAAATTATTGTTTCTGTATCCTCAAAACACTCACCGCTTCAAGAACACGGCGTATTTCTGCATTTCTTCTTCGATTCAGGTAAAAGTTGCGAATCCTTTTGGTGTTTCTTCGGTTGATTATCGCTTGATTGCTTTCGGGTGTTTTTGTTTATTTGTTTATATGCGTATTCGTTTGTTTTTCAGCTGAAAATGGAATAACAGGACGCATACTAGTTATTGAATTCATCGATTCCATCGTGATTTGAGTTTGGGTTTTTTGAAAAAAATCTTGGTTTTGGGGGAAAAATCCAAACTTCACACCTGGGGTGGATTGGAATTCGTGTTGTATATTGTTTAGAGTCATGCCTTACGGTCCGAAATCGATTGCTAAAGATCTTCGCCCCATAAATGTTGTAAGAAATGTACATGATGAAACAAGAATGGCCCCGGTTACCTCTTCGGGGCGCCCCGGGGAAGGGTATTACTCGAGCCAGGCTCGTGATGTGTCTGGCAATATTAGCTTGTTGCCACAGACGCAGACGGTTTATTACCAGTCCCCGGTTGCAGATAGTGCTAGTTTTGTGCCCATAGGATATAACAATGCTGTTCCTGGTGTAGCTGCTTGGGTTCAGCATGTTTTGCCGTCACAACCGAGCATTAGTCCTACAGTTGTTAGTCCTATGGTAGTTACTTCAGCGGGTGGGTTCAATTATAGCCCAACGTCCGGGGGTCAGTCGGATCCAACTAGTGAAGATGGGGGTGAGGAATCTGTATCAGCACGGAAAGTTAAGTTTTTGTGTAGTTTTGGTGGGAAGATCCTGCCAAGGCCAAGTGATGCGTCTCTGAGGTACGTAGGTGGACAGACTAGAATACTTGGCGTCAGGAGGGATATTAGTTTTGGGGAATTAGTTCAGAAAATGACAGACATGTATGGACAGGATGTGGTGATTAAGTATCAGTTGCCTGATGAGGAACTTGATGCACTTGTCTCTGTTGCGTGTGCTGATGATGTTGAGAACATGATGGACGAGTATGAAAAGTTGGCTGAGAGGTCCCCGGATGGTTCCGCTAAGTTAAGGATATTTTTGTTTTCACCTTCAGATGTTGACTCTCCAGTGCATATTGGAGATCGCCAGGATGGTGGGTATAGGTACGTTGAGGCTGTAAATGGTGTTATGGATACTTTTGATAGTGGTCGTATTGTTAGAAATGAGAGTATTGAAAGTGGTGCTGTTGGTTCTCAGACATCAGATATGAGTGGTTCAGAAGAGATGACTAATGTTCCGGAGACATCTCCAAGATTGGTTTATACAGATGCAAATCCTGTATTATACACGGATCTTTCAGGTGCTCCATTAAGCATTCCGAGGGTTTCCTCAGTTCCCACCACAGTAATAAGTGCTGAGCAAGTGGTAGATAGGTCCGTGCCTTTTACGGTTCAACAGTCACAAGCTGCTGTGACTTTTCCGTTATCTGCACAGTATGTTCAGGCTTACCCTGATCCTCGTCAAGAAACGTACAATCGTGCTGCTTATATGCAAATTCCAACCCAGATGGGCTACCATGGACAGATATTAGCGCCCATGGGGCCAATGTATGCCCAACACTCACAACCGATCCCTGTTGGAGGCACTGGAGTCCCTTCTCAAATGTTCACTCCAACTGCACAGATGACGATGAGTCCATCGTTTGTAAGCATGAAGCCATCTGCAGTCCCTGTTGCTGTACAATCGCAACAAGTTCACTTGGATCATTACCCTCCTGGTAGCATGTTGCCTCCGAGAGTAGTCCAGTTTACCACTGATCAAGGATTCAGTCCTCGCGCTCAGGTTCCTACACCAGTTCATGGTGGAGTGTACAATTGGCAGCAAATTCCACATCGTGAGCCGACAACACTCTTAGAAGAATGCCTCATGTGTCAAAAACAATTGCCACATGCTCATTCCGATACATTGGCGCAGGAGCTAAAGGAAAGCTGTCCAAGTATCTCATCTGATTCATTAGCAAGTTATCATAGTCTTCGCTTAGACAATAGAGGACGACCACTGGCGAAGCCTATTGTAAATGATGTTGAACAGTCAAAGGTAGCCCTTCCCCGTGGTGCACCTTCTCCATATGGTCCATTTGTAGCTAATAGTCCTCAAGCTGGCCAAGTGAACCCTGCCCAGCAGTTTCTAGCTCAGCCTCAAGTCCAACTTGTGCAGGATGCGGATCAACTTGTGCGTGATACTCCGAAAGATTACTATGGTGCTAATGCTGCAGGCGGTAGTCCTCCAGATGATTCAAATTCCTTGGTGTTTGATCATTTGAGGCAAATCGACGGGAGGCTGGAAAATCTCCAGATACGCCCTTCTGAAATATTGAGTACTAACGAGCAAACCAAGGTTATTGCTGATATCCACCAAGCTTCCACGAGGGAGAATCCTAGTACAATACCCGTAGAGTCGTATGAAGTGATTGAGCCGTCACCTTCAAGTAATCCTGACTTTTACCCTAATCCAGCGATTGGGGCTAATCAATTTGTCACCAGTGATGCTACTGGCCAGCCTATATATCATTGTGACCGCCGAGATAACATTTTACGGTCCCAGCCAATAGCACCTGGTGGCATAGACACTCTTGATCTTCTAGGAAACAACCTTTCATCTATCTCGCCATCCTATGGAGCTGGAGATGTCTCAGATAACTCAGCATCACTCTTCAGCAATCAGGATCCTTGGAGCTTACAGCATGATACTCATTTTCCTCCTCCCAAGCCTAGTAAAATTCAAATGAGAAAGGATAATCCAGGGCAACGGGATCCTTCTGGTGAGAATCGTGTAAGGAACAGGAGTGAGTCACCAACAGGAAATGGCAGAGACTCACCAGTTGATGGGTCAATGGAACTTGCTGGCAATCTGAATCGGGAGCTCTCATCTAATAAAGGTTTTGAAATGTTCTTGATGTTCATTATTGATAAACTTCCTTGGATCCACACACACACGCACACACACATACACATACATGTGTTTCTCCGTTGATTATTATACTAGCTATTTGTACCACGTGCAGGTTCAGCAGAGGAAATGATAAAACAAGAACTTCAAGCTGTGGCCGAGGGTGTAGCTGCTTCGGTTCTTCATTCATCTGGCCTATCAAATCCGGACCTATCAGTCTATGACACTGATGATTGTCCTGGTACTACCCAACAAAATGGTGATGTTCAACGTGCTAACGTAGAAGTACAGCGCAAAGATAAGGTTGAGGTTTAATGGAGTTTAACTCACCTGCGATAGGTTTTCGTTTTGATGTATTAACAAATGCAATAATGTAAATAATATCAGGAACTGACTTGTTCAACAACTATTTCATTTAGGAAACCAAGAATAAATCTCCTGATAAAGGGAATCTTAGTTCCGCTGCATCTGATAGTGCAGGAAGATTACAGGTTTCCTTTCCGAATCCCTTCATTTGATGCTTTAGTTTCTCACCCAAAAAGTCCTGCTGTACCCATATTTTTAATATCCGTACTTGAAATTACGTCGTAACCTATGTTTTTTTACTCTTTGGAAGGTCATTAGAAACAGTGACCTTGAAGAACTACGAGAGTTGGGTTCCGGTACTTTTGGTACCGTGTATCACGGAAAGTGGAGAGGCACTGATGTCGCTATTAAACGCATTTGTGATAGATGTTTTGCTGCAAAGCCTTCTGAACAAAAACGCATGGTCAGTGTCCTTATTAATTAGTTTGTTGACACTCTTAAAATGCATTTTTCATTTATTCTATTCTTTTTCTTTAATAATCAGAGAGATGATTTCTGGAATGAGGCAGTCAACTTAGCTGACTTGCATCATCCCAATGTCGTTGCTTTTTATGGGGTTGTGCTCGATGGCCCTGAAGGTTCAGTTGCAACTGTTACTGAATACATGGTAAATGGTTCATTGAGGAATGCTTTGCAGAAGAATGAGAAGTAAGTCCTGTCTTGTTGCATTTAAGGAAAGACAATATATGTAGTACAATGATTAATTTTGAACTTTGAAGGTATGCTGTAATTTTTTCTTTGGCATTGATATAATGGGGCATCAGCCACCTTTCCCGCCCCACATATCCCACATTTGGCACACGTGTGATCTATCCTGCAGCATCTGAAAATTTTGAAACAAACTGCACATTTTGTCACTTACTGTTAGATTTTCCCCTGGAATTGTTGGCCATTCCATACTCCAAACTTGTACGATTTCTTCGTCATACAATAGAAGACCATACTGCTGATCGTGTCATGTTGAACTTTTGATCATACTCCTTTGAATTAGAGGTAACATATTCCTTACACGTGACTGATGTGACCAGGGTTCTTGACAAGCGAAAACGCCTGTTGATTGGCATGGACGCCGCATTTGGAATGGAATACTTGCATGGAAAGAACATAGTGCATTTTGACTTGAAAAGTGACAATTTATTGGTGAATCTCCGCGATCCTCATCGTCCAATATGCAAGGTTGGAAGCATTTCTTAAGTTTCATTATTCTAATGCTACTTCGTGAACTAGATGCCATAATCATGTGACCTGTCATGTTTGATGAATCTAGAAGCTATCATTTCCACACTGCTCTTGATGATGTATTTGTGATCTTATATGCGTTTGTTATCTTATTTTTTTGCTTTTCCTCACTTAGGAGTTGGACATCATTTTAACAAAACTAATCAATCACAATCCTTGACCAAAGAGTGTCAACTGTGAATATGCTAGAATTCATACACGTATGTAATATATCTTGTGTTTGTGTAATATAGTTCCTCCATTCTTTTAATAACTTCCTGGCATTCTGTCTTTGGTGTTACATTACAAACACAAACATCTGAATCCATAAATGGGATTTATACCTCTTATCAATATATTATTATGTATCCTCTCCCTCTCTCTCTCTTTCACACACACACACACACTTTATCACCATTCATTCACGCTTTATCAATATTATCTCACACACAAACTATTTGTTTAATGATGTTCCTTGAACTAAAGTAAGGCCTTAGGAAATTCTAAAAGAACGGAGCAAGTATTTAGCTTTCTCAGCCTCCAATTGATGTCATAATGTAAATTGAGTTGTTACATGCGTAATGCGTCCTTTTTGGTAACTGATTCATGTTAGGTCGAGAGCTCTTTCTCTCCATTAGTTTAGCTGGCTCCATGGATCAGATATCATGTGAAACCTTGTACCAATTTGGAGAGTAGACTTTTCTTGATTTGTTATCTAACCTGCTTATGTTTACGTGTTAATGATTGGTCCAATGTTTATGTTGCCATCGACTCGAAATGTTGTATATGCAAGTGAACATGTTAATTTAGTAGTGCTGCATGGTGTGTTGATAAACAATATAAATTAGAATGCATATATAAGCTCAGACAGGAACAGGACACATTTAAATACAGTTTAAGAACCAGTGAATATTTCTAGTTGAATATAGATCAAGCCAACTGAACGTCTACTATATAGTGCTGCTATTTGATTGATCATTTGAGACTCCTAAACCATAATTCCATTTGAATTATATCTCAGAATCTCCGAGAGAGGAGATACAATTCGTGATTGATGATTGAATGTAAATTAGATTATCCACTCTAAGTTTAATCAGATGTATCTGCAGACACCACAAACAACATGTGGGAATACATTTGCCTGTATCATAATCGTGTGCATCTCTTGAAAGACTGAAGAACACGCAATAAGAAAATAATCAGTATTGATGTCTGTTTGCAGTTATTGCCTGTGATGTTAATATTTGTAGTTGTACTGTGTAATGAGACTTGCTTCTTGACCGATTTTAGGTTGGTGACTTGGGGCTGTCCAAGGTAAAATGCCAGACATTAATTTCAGGAGGAGTAAGAGGAACTCTCCCGTGGATGGCGCCTGAGCTTCTAAACGGCAGTAGTAGCCTTGTCTCAGAGAAGGTTCTCAATCTCTTCTCTCTTACTGTGGTTCTAGCCGCACATCTCCCATTCCTCAATTTGAACTTGGACTGGCTGCTACCTGAGGTCTGTCCAGTCCAGAAAAAAACCCTCAAATCAGTGAATCTCAGTAGCAGATAGGCTGGTTTGTCTGGTTAATGGGTATAGGGATCTGGCTGTTCAATTGGTTGACCGGTGAAACGGCCAGCAAACCTGTCTATATCAGCTAGTTAATTCTTTAAGATTTTCATTATTCTGAAAAGAAAGGAAATGATTGAAGTAATTTCACAAGTTCATATGTATTTCAATTGTTTTTGCAACAGGTTGATGTTTTCTCATTTGGAATTGTGATGTGGGAACTTCTTACTGGAGAGGAACCATATGCAGATTTGCACTATGGAGCTATCATTGGTATGTCTTGGTTTTCATCTCATTGTGATTAGTGTCTATTGAGAGGTATCTATCCTAAGACTTATGATGGTAGGTGGCATTGTGAGCAACACGCTGCGCCCAGCCGTGCCAGACACATGTGATCCTGTGTGGAGAGCCCTGATGGAAAAGTGTTGGGCATCTGAACCATCAGAAAGGCCCAACTTCACTGAGATTGCCAACGAATTAAGAGCCATGGCTTCTAAGCTCCCAGCAAAATGAGTTATAGGCCACAACTGATCCAAAAAGTGGATCCATGAATTATGTCAGAGTATAGTTGGGGACCAAAGTTATTTCTCGCGTAAGAATAGCTGTACTTTTGGTCCCCATGGATTGCAGTGTTCATAAGTGTTGCCTCATGTCCTGAAGTTCCTTTAGACGGGATATGTCAACTGAACTTGCATAGTAGTATAGTAGGCAGAAAGAATGGCTAGATTCTAAATTGGTGTAATGGCAGCTCGATGAGCTGGTATGTGGTTCGTTTTGGTCGATTATAACTAGATAATTATTGCTGGTCTTGCTTGCGGTTAGGACGTGAGCTATACCTTGTTGGTCTTTCCATTCAGAGACACAGACAAGCAATTAGATGCATTTGTGGTATAAATATGTGATGAACTAGTCTGAGTCCTTGTTTGCCATGTGCTAGTTTCTGAACTGATAGAAGTTCAGTTGAAATGAAATTTTCCTGTCGTAATTGAGTTTACTGTTTCCGCAAACTCATCATCGGTATTGTACATTAGTCCCCGCCCCAATCACTTCAATATGTATTGATGTATTTTTATGACTTTATCGATCATCTTATTTGGCAAATTTTACCTTGTCCTATCATTAAATCAACCAACATATAAATGCAACTAGTGTTCTAAAAAGTTGGTTCCACATAAAATGCATACAAATTGAGAACTTTACATTTTAGGTTGGTTGTGAAGACTGAAGACTGGTCTTTTTGGAAGCATTCAACTTGAGCAATGTCATCAACTCAATTATCAACCCCAACCACTGCTTGCATCCTGCAACTTTATACATTTGCCTATGGTCCCAGGATGAGAAGAGCAGACATGGACCTAGCTAGTCCAGAGTTGGTGCGTCTGGTAGCACGACTTGAGAGTACACTTCGCACATGTTCCTGGTACGGGCCCTAGGTGTGTTGTGGAGTTATGGTGTGATTTGTATATTCTGCAATTGTTTCAATATTGGGCGAAGCAACTTGTATAAAGGGCGGATATGATCATACAACAAATCTAGAGTTGCGTTGACAACAAAGCTCAGCTCTTGGTGAAACGCTTCATCTCTAACCAATAGGTCAGAAATTCCAGTCACCTCGAGAAAAATTGAGAACAATTATTGACCATCGATTTACTGCTTCAAAATAAATCTAGAGCTGCATTGGGCGTGCAGTTTGGTAGGAAAGGTTAGTTAGGTATACTGGCTAGCTAGTTTAAAGTGTTTGATGACATATATGTACGTGTTTTGGGGTTCAATGTATTTTAATTCGTTGACGGATATATGAAAGGGAGGTGGTATCTTAACCGCATTAGTGTATAAAGTGGATCTGACTTTTTGCTGTTGGATAATACAGTTAGTTATACACAGCTGGATTAAGGGTCTTGTAATGTGGTGAGATGTTTATGTTTATCTACTTTTGCATAAAGCCAAATGTTAGCGTGCATAAACGTTGTTATGTAGACTGTACGTAGTGATTAAATTAAGGGAAACTTTTATATCTATAAATCTATAATGAGCCGGCAAATTGCTGTAGTCTGTAGATGAACGGCAACATACAGGATACAGCTAAATTATATATATATCCCTGCAGCACAAGATTGATTCTCCAATCATGCCATATCATTGCAACAAATCACAGATCCCCCCTCAAGGCTCAAACAGACTGTCCTCAACAGCTATAACATTGTTATTCACTCTTCTCAAAGGCCAACTCAACTAGTAATATGGTTGTCTTGTGGGACATTTCTACTTTTTCCGTAACTGACACTCGGTGATGTTAAACGAGCCAATTCGAGTCGAATATTACATGATTTATTCGACAAATGAGTTTAATGTTTACAAATTGAACTCAAGCTATTGAAACTGTAAAGAAGATATGTTTATTCAAGTAAAATGAATTGAAGAAGTGAAGTTTACAAGAGACTTGCTCTGTTTATATAGAGCAGAGTTGTAACTAACTAACATAACCGAAATTGTACTACTCTAACTGCGGGAGGTACAACACATTCAAGTTGGCAGACGATTTGATGATTGCATTGTTGAGTTCGTTTTCCTTCGTCTTAGTTCGTCGTCTTCACTGCAGTTCGTCGACGTTGTTGCTGTTTCACACAAGCAACAAAATGTATCAAATTAATCAATCTAGTGTAATAAGCTAATAGTTTCACTAAATTTTTATATAGATACTATAGTTATTTAGCTAGTTTTCAAGAAAAAAAAAAACTATCGAAACAAAATCTAGGTAAATATGCGAATTCAAAATGATTTCCTAGGCCTGTAAGTATTAAGTAATATATTTTCTAACATCATTTAAGACGAAGAAATATGTTTATAGATTGAAATGTTAGATCATAGGTACATAGACGGAGTCAAGAATTAAGTTTAGGGTGAAAATGATGTGTTACCAATT
>JAYMSL010004093.1:0-11525 GCA_036897195.1 Plantago coronopus | reverse complement strand
GCGGCGGTGCTTCCTTAATGGAGATGACCTGGCAGCCTACCCTCGTTAAATTGGTGAAGCGTAAGTTTGGTTCGCCACCGTTAGGGCTCCGGAATCTCGGCAACAGCTGCTACCTCAACTCTGTTCTCCAGTGCCTCACTCACACTCCTCCTCTTGCCGCTTTCTGTCTCCGGCTTCTCCACTCTTCTACTTGTAAGTCATCAATTATTGATGCCAATTGCAATTCACTCGTTTACACCCATTTCTTTGGTAATGTATATATTTTTTGGATGAATTATTGTAGAATTGGATTTTAGGGCATCCTAATTGTGCCATTGTACTGATTGACCTAGGTTGTTAGCTATCTTATGTGGGGAGTGCTGCCACAGTTATTAGAATTTGATTTGATAAAGAATTTTGAGATCTTCCTAGTAATGGTTTTGCCTCCTTTTTCTACAGTCTTCTGTTTGTAAGTAATTTCTTTTCAATTATGTAATATTCCTTATAAATTGCAGTGCACTCATTTATGCCCATTTTACCTGTGCATGTCGATGCTTTTAGGATGAAATTGTAGAATTGAGCTCATTCTTAAACAGGCGAGCACATTTCATTCTACATTAGGGCTTCCTATTTGGGCCATTGTATCTATTGATTGACCTAGGTTTTATGTTATCATACGTTGGGATGTGCTGCCACAGTTACAAGTTACAAATAGTTTAATTTGATTAGAGGCTTTGACCTTTGATTCTTTCTGGGAAGGGTTTTATAGGAGCATCCAATGTATATGCGGTGTCATTTATGCATCCTTAAGAATTGTGATTCTACCTATCATGTGGTTCATTTTTCTGTGTTAAGGTGTGTAGGGAAGATTTGAAGTCTTTAACTCATATACATAAGAGTTTTCCATATTAGGTTACTATAGCAATAATCTTAGTAATTTGTGATATTGGAAGGTTATATTCTAGTTTGCAGCTATATGGATCTCTGTAAATTCATTATTCCTGAAGACTTGTAATTGACTTGGGGTTGGGCTCAATAATACGGTAGGGATGTGATAATCGTAGTCAATGCATGCATACGTGCTATAATCAGGAACTGAGTTCCTCATTTAATATGGTACATAGTATTGAATCATAAAAAGATAGTATTAATTTGTCCTTTTTTTTTATAGTTTTGTTATTTTTGTCTTTTCTTTAACTTGCCAAATTTACGTTTATTGAAAACAGAGAGGCTCAGATGTTGGGAAGTACTGCCACAATAAGTTTGCTTCTGAGTTTTGGGAATCAGGGGTTCACTTTAGAAATTATTATTATCATATAGAAGTTTTTTTTTATCTGCTAGTGCTAGTAAGGGTTAATTTGGTTTTTGAAAGTTATATTCTTCAGTTACATGTTTTCCAGGTTTTTACACTTTTTTTTTCTTTGTAGAATGATTTCAGAATTTAGTCCAGCAAGTATTGGTATTTATGGCCACAGATGCAGCTGGTTTTATCCAACTTAAAATCCTACTCGTAATTTTATGTCGATTTAGTTTTTTCTGGAATGTATGTGACATAAAGTATATATAGATTATGGAGTCATGGTATTTTGGAGGCTCTTTGTCTGTGTTGGGCATGTCTAGTATCTCTTTCAAAGGAAACTAATGGTACTTATATAATTTATAACTGGTTATTGGGATCTAATGTCCTCTCTAGCGGCAAGTTAGTAGTTCAATGTACTTTCCAAATGCATTTCTGCCTTTGCTGTCCTACTCGTTAGACATGACAGATTTTTTGTTTGATAAATTCTACGCTGTTAACTGAGATAGAAGGATGCCAAATTCCTTAGAACATTACTCCTGGTTGCATTATATGGTATTCGTGGAGGGGGAGGAGCAACAGGTGCTTGAGGACATATTGAGACCTGAGGGGAAGATTAGGATGTTTGTTTTCGGACGTTTTTAGGTTGGTTTAATATTGTAGCTTGGAGTCCTTTGTCTAGTGTAGCTTACATATATTTACACTCACCCTATCTTAAGCATACATGGGTTGTGCATTCTTTTCTTTACACTAGTAAATTCTTCTGATCACCTTCACGAATAATTAAATCATCTTGCTATATGTGAGATCATAAAATTTTAGTTTCTGCAGTATAGTTGATGAACTCTGGATAGTAATATAGTATGCCTTTATTTATGGTTGTTAACGAACTGATTATTGTAGGTGATTTTGGAACGGGAAAGGATAAGAGGGGCGACTGCCCTTTCTGCATATTAGAGAAACGAATTGTTCGCTCTCTGTCTAGTGATTCAGCCTGTGATGCAGCTTTAAAAATAAATAACTGTTTGAGGATATATGCTTCACATTTTCGCTCTGGGAGGCAAGAGGACGCACATGAATTTCTGCGCTATGTGATTGATGCGTGCCATAATACCTGCTTGAGGTCAAAGAAGTTACAGCAGCAACACCATAAGTTGAAGTGTGGGGTTTCTAATGGAGGGACTGCTGGTGGAACGGATGAGTCAGTGGTGAAGGAGATATTTGGAGGTGCATTACAAAGTCAAGTGAAATGTTTGTCATGCGGGACAGAGTCAAATAAAGTTGATGAGATTATGGACATTAGTCTTGATATTTTGCATATCAAATCACTGAAAGAGGCTCTGCAGAAATTTTTTCAACCAGAGGTCTTGGATGGAAACAACAAATACAAGTGCGATAAGTAAGTGTTTGAAACTTGATATGTTAGGCATTCATGAATTCCTTGTCTCTGTTGCCTATTTTCATTTATTATTCTGTAGCTCACAGAGTCAAACAAATGAGTTTGTTAACTAACACTTCTTATTTGCACTGCCTTTTCATTCCCCCCTGGCGTAATTTATGAGATGGGTAACTAATGGTTGTTTAGTTGTAAGGAATTGGTGGCAGCAAGGAAGCAAATGTCGATTCTCGAGGCCCCAAATGTCCTTGTAATCCAATTAAAGGTATGTTTGCCTTGTTGAAACTAATCTTCATTGCATTCTGATGACTTCAGTTATATAATATCACCAATCTCTTTGCTTTTAATTATTTATTTTAATCATCTTTTTTTCTTCCCTTTTCCCCTGAAGAGATTTGAGGGCATTTTTGGTGGAAAGATTGATAAGCTCATTAAATTTGACGATACATTAGCGCTGTCAAGTTATCTGTGCAAAGCAAGTCAGGTTTGTTGTGCTTCACTCACATTTATTTGCTTTTCTATGCCTTTTCTCCTTCGTATGTTGAGAACAGTTTGCTATTCAATCGCTTTAGTTTTTCAGTTATGTTTCAGCTGAAATAAGTGATTGCCATGTTCCATGGTATAACTTTGTTCAAAGTGATAGTACTGTCTTCTGCTTGCAAAATAATGAAACAAATACTAGCATGGATTCAACTTCACTGGGCTGTTTGAATTCAGTGAGATCCTTCTTACTTGTCTTGAAGCAGAGCATGCATTTCTCCTTTCTCATAGCATACATATTGGTGGATATAAATGCAGTTCATGATTGTTTGCTCTCCAACTCTTTCTGAAGAAAGTTTAACACCATATAAAGCTCTGAAGAACTCAATACATGACCAATCAATCAAAGAATGGAACAGTTATTTAGAAGTTCAATGAGAGTCAATTTTCTACAATTTGGCTGATACACAAAGAAGAACAACCATATCTGACAGGTTCCAGTTTTTCACAGAAACCAGCAGCTCCAATATTATTTTTTTCAGATGGAAACATATCTCCTTGACATCAAACATACAGCTTCACTTAGGTCATTCCATTTCTTGTATTGAAATAGCTCAAAAGAGCAAAATCAATACTGGATTACTCCGTAAATCCGAAATGACAAGAAAAACTAGGACCTATGATTCAACACTAAAAAAAGTCTGGGGATGCTTCCCACAGTGCTCCAGTTCCTTTCCTTTAATCTGTTCTAGCAATGCATGCTTAATGTTCTCTTTTACAATTATTTATATGTCAATTATTTTTATGTGGCGTTGTTTCTGAGAAACTCGTTCAAATTCTCTGGAACCGCTTTCAAGGGTATTCTATTCATTCGTTCTTGGATTTCTTTAAAAAATATTTTTTGCTCCAAATGCTACTCCACGTTCTGTAATCATTCTAGGTTCACTATATGATTTAAAGTTCATCTACTTTTTAATGCTATGTTCTCATTCCTGTGAAAATCATGTTTTATATATTACAGGATCTACATCCTGAGTACAATCTCTTTGGTACTATAATACATTCAGGTTACTCTCCTGATTCAGGACATTACTATGCGTACATCAAGGTATGTTATTCACATTTAATAATGTTGATCTTAATTGAAACTCCATGAAGAAACTTTATTATTTTTTCCGTTTTCTTGTCCTTTCTAATTTTATTTTCTGACTGTTCAGGATGCATTTGATCGTTGGTACTGCTGCAACGACTCTTATGTTTCAGTCTCAACCTTGCAGGAGGTTTTGTCGGAGAAAGTTTATATCCTTTTCTTTTCCCGTACAGAGCAGAGACCTCGAGCTAAGGTTGATGTGGTGGCCAATGGGTTTAAGTGCCATGAGTCTAATGGCAGTAAAACCTCCATGAATGGGAAGTTGGGTTGTCTGGATAAATCACTTTGTGTAAAGCAAATTCCTAATGCCATGTCCAATTCACTTAACCTGACCAAACCCAAAGAACAGAATGGCGTCAAAACAATTAGCCAAAAGACATTTAAACCCTTCAACTTTAAAATTTCCAAGGGTAATGCATCAACCTCTGATTTGGCAGTGAATAACATCAAAACATCTACAGTCAATGGGCCTGACCATCCTTCTGAGGCAAATACTTCGGCACCTTCTCTGGGATCCAATTCTGGTAATTCATCTGGATTACAAACATCTGTTGCCTTGCCAGAAACAGCAGTGAATACTAAGGACTCTAGTAACCATGATAATCAAAGAAGTAACCAAACTACAAACGGGGTGTGCAGTCAGCAAAAGAAATTTACTCTTTGTGGAAGTACCAGCAAACTTCTTACAAATGGCATCAATGTTTTTAAGAGAGAGTCTAGGGAAAACGGCCATTCAGAACCATTAGTCGCATCAGAGGAAAAGGAAAACAACGGGCCAGTATATGAGAATAATGGCATGAGCAAAACGTCATCAGATGGTAACATGCGAAAGAATGGTCCACTATCTGTGCGGATCGCCAACGGGCAATGTGGGTCCACTTCAGGGCATAATCCAGATGAAGTTAATGGCCATAACACCAAAATCACATCAAAGAATGGTTTTGACCACCCTGCCTTGCAGAATGGTGATACTGTAGGCTTCTCCAGTAATTCTGGAATCAAGAGGAAGATTCCAGTTGACCGCTCATGCCTTTTGCTTGCTGAGGATCCTAAATCTCGTGCCGAAGTGGAAGCTTTCAAAGGATTGTATGTTTTTAACGCTAGAAATTGTTATATCTAAAATTTAAAATTATACCATAAAAGATTGTCTTTGTGATCTCACCTACTTGCTAACTTATCTATCTTTCTTAGCCACATATAGTATCTAAATGGAATAATAAATACCTGCAGAAAATTAATGTTGGTAAATAGTGTTGACCTTGAATCATTTACCAAATGTTTCACGTGCATTGTTTTTTTACACCCACATATTGCCAAAATGTTGCTCAATTATATGAGATACATGGAGTTACTTTGCTGCTATTATGCCTTTATTTGGTTCTAAAATCAACATCCATACTCTGTGTAATTGCACTATTGTTACTAGGAATACATGCTTCTCTAATCTTAAAAGCTTGGTTGTTGACGTCAGTGTCTGGCATGTCAGCAATGTGTCATTCACTGGATAATAGGTTTCATCATGCCCTTGATTCACAATATTAAATGTCACTACATACCTTGGGGAGTCTTTCTAATTTTTGTTAATTTCATAAATAAAAAAGCACGCTTCGTATCCTGAATGCAAACTATAGATGCCTCTTGCGCGTTGTGGCTCTGTGCAATGTTGTGCCAGTGACTTCGTGATGATGCTTGTGTTTTTTTTGGCAGCACGTTCTATGAAGTGAACTATGCTTGTTAAATAAAATTTAAGGCTTCTTTTTGCTTTATGTAACTTGCAAAACTCCATCGCAAAGTGTAAGGTTTACTAAAGTTCTGGAAGTATGCTAAGTCATATTATTTCTTATCTTGGAGTTATTAAGTTAACTACTTAAGTGATATTATATGGTTCTTGTCCTGCAGTGATCTTGCATTAACTTGATATGGCGTGAAATGTGATGGGAGATTGCTTAAATGTGGTATTCACTAACAGTGCACGTTCATGATTTGTCTTTTCTGATCCTTGTCTACAACGATACTTTCATAAACTGTGCAATTAATAGCCGTGATTTTGTTGTTCTTTTGTATCGCATTACATCACTGCACCGAATAGTACTTCGTTTAGGGTCTTGTGCTTTATCTGGTTCACTTATTGTCAATCAAATTTGATATTTATGCTTACTGGAACAGTATGATGAATTCAATTTAATTTGCCATAGGATTGGTAAAGAAGCTTCAGAATTCCTGTGGTCATGTGGATGGTCTGATGAAGTGCACAGTTTCATGCATGAAAGAAAAAAGATGTGTCAAAAAGCAGGGGATAATGTTCCAAATCACCATGAGACGAAGTAAGCTTTCTTATATAGTCCTCTAGACTAACTTTCTTTAAGCTTCTTTTGATATTGCTCTGTTATCAATTAATATAAAGTTAACCGATGTCGTTAATCTACGGTCTGTTACCTACAAATGTGATGTGCTGGGTTGGCAACTGAATAAAATGTTTGTTGTTTAGAATGTTCTTATTGTTTTCACATGATTTAATCAATGAGCCATGTTTTCAACATATTTCTGTTTATAACAGGTTATAGGAAAAATTCCACTGTTGGTACCGTAACTCTTACTCTTTCCAGTATTGGTACCATAAGTTTACTACTCCCAATTTGTTACCGTAACTTGCTCAAAACTCCTAATTTTGGTACCAACGATCAAACCTCACTTGAAAACTGACGAATTAATGAATTAGGTCACTTGTTCACTTCTAGTTAGCAAATGTATACATAATTCACCACCGAAATTCGCAACTTGAGATTATTTTATTTAAATAAGGCTAAACTGAATCATAGATCGCTGGACATGACTTAACCATTACTTGAACTACCATTTTGTTAAGCACCACCACAACATAAATCTAAAACCTTTGGGAGGAGTCTCATGATTCTTGGACTCCAATCGACAGTTATACACGTCTCCAGCGAATTGATAAATTGTTGGGAGTAGAATAAATGTGCAGTGGTTCAGATAATCGACGATGACAGACAGTGTGACGCAATTTAGGGGAATATATAGTGGGAGGGCTAGTGAGATAACTTTGTTATGTCTATAGTGGGTGAGCTAGTGAGATAACTGTGTATATATATATATATATATATGTTGCTAACTCATGGCCAATAAAAATTATGTACATATTTGTAAAATATGGGTGATCAATCAGTGACCAGCTTATTCAGTTTTTTCAATTTTAAGGTGATTTTTTTGTTGTTGGTACTAAAATTAGAATATTTGTAAAGTTATGGTACCAAAATTGAGAATGAAGAACTTATGGTACCAAAACTGGAGAGGTGGATAGGTATGGTACCAAAAGTGGAATTTTTCTTGGGTTATAAGTACTACTTTCTTGGTGCCGCCCTAAGCTTTCCATGTGGTTTTTGTTGACTTTTCTTTGGTCGTAAATTACTCCCAAATCATGTCAGGTAAAAAATATAGAAAATTATATTTAAATACTTTAGAGCAGTTACATTCCCAAATCAGGGCTTTTTGCAGCTCTGATTTGGGGGCAATAACAGCCCCAATAACAGCCCCAAATCGCGGCTGTTTATAGCTCCAATTTGGGGCGGTATGTAAATTTGCACCTCTATTTTATCCGCTTTGTTGGTTAACTAAATCTCGGGTGAAAGTATATAAACCTACTATGCTTTGTTGAAGAGAGTGGATGTGTCTCAGCCAATGTGAACATTGTTTCTGTTGCTTTGCTTTCAATCCACTAGCTGAGAAATATTCTTACCTACAAGTTCTGGGTTGTCTTTAATAAATCGAACAACGTTGCTGGGAGGACTTATGTCGTGGTTGATATGATAGTTCATGGCCTTTTCCTGTATATAGCGACATATAGCTGGATTTTAATATTCTTTTTTCACCCTGATGCAAAATGTTTACAACATGTTGAGCAACATTGATTATATAGCGACATATGGTATTGGTTCACCCATGAGACTTCGATATGATATAGTTCCAATTTGTTAAACAATATTCACCACTTTAAATAATCTCTATCTGGTCATTTGTCAGAGGTATTTTAGGCATATATAATTGTAACACTACTAAATAAATAGGTCAGGGCTTCCAGTCATCACCAGGGTAAACGGGGAACCATTATTGATCCAAAAACATTACTAATAAATTGGTTATTTAATTTATCTGATTCTTTTCTGAATAACTTTTCTTTAAAGCTATTATCATTTTACATGTTTTATGAGGAGATGCTCTATGCCCATTTCCTGTGTTATTTTGTTGATTTTATCCTTGTTCTGTTATGGTTGAGCGAGTAATATATGCGGTCAAACTATCTACTCTTTCTTCATGACTGACTGTTAATTCTATAAAATTGGCAAGCCAACTCATAATGTGTGGTGCTTATGTTATGTACAGGAGTTTGTTGATTTCTCTTGCGAAGAAGGATTTCATTACTAAAGTTCCGGAGTCACTCAAAGGTAGATTAGTTGAGCAGCTGAGGGAATTTAGCCAGGAGAAGCAAGCATCTGGAATTTGACAGAGTTTATCATGGTATGATTCTTTGTTTGAGTAGCATTTGGTATTAAAGAAGAATCAGTGCAGTTTATCATTCACCATTCTAGAAATCTAATGCATGATATGCGTCCGATATTACCAAAGCAGCAATATGTTTTTGATGTTTGTATGATTTTCATGTGTTTTTTCCAGGATGCTTCTCTGAAATTTTGGAACTAAGATGCATTGACCTTGTGTACAAATATGCCTGTCGTAAATTCTGCAGGTCGGGAGTTTTGGCGGATGAAAGAATCATGGTTCGGTTGAGTATAAAGGTTTTGTCTTTTTGAGGCTGAGTAGTTTTTGAGGTTCGGTTCGGTAGCATGAAAATTTGTATACATGGTTATATGTACATTAATTATTTTGCCCGATAGCATAAACCCTCATTTTACGGACCTGTTGTGATGCTAACGTTGCGGTCTTAGAGGGTTTTGATGTACTGCTTCCCTATTGAAATTTAGTACAAAGTAACATAATTTCACAGTTTACAGTCTTTACAGGTGTCATTGGGCAATTATGAATGCATCTTGTTTTCTCCTCTTGTTTTGGGTTTTGGGGAGTTTATTGATAATTAATGTGATTAGGCAAATTGTGATTGTGACGTATGGAGTGACGATGAGAGTTGAAATTTTGTATGGATATGTGTGGGATTACGTATGAAGGTCGGACTAGTGCTCACTGCGAATAAATGCCTCTAGTGTGGGGGTGGTTCAAACTGGGCCTCCTGGCTTTCGTTCGTCCAGGATATCAAGGAGTCTTATTTTCAAATTTGTATACATGATGCGACACACTACCGAGTACTACATCAGATGTGATAAATAACAACATAAATGAGAAAATTAGGATTACACTTCTGATATTGAAATGTGAACCTTATACTACCCCGTCTCACAAAACTTTACTAACTTTCCATTTTTGGATGTCTCACAAAAATTTACCTATTACTAAACAAGGAAATTACCCTACATATTAAAACATTATTTTTTTGCTAATTATTTATTATTAAAACATTATTTTAATATCAATACATTCTTTATCACCATACATTCCCAAAAGTAACATATCCCACTGTGTTGTGGGACGGAGGGAGTATATCACTCCCCCTCCGTTTCAGTAAACTTTATTCATAAGATAGTTAATGCAGAGTTTTAAAAAAATGATGTAAGTAATGCAGCAAATCCCTGGAATCAAACCGCACTCAATGTAATTCAAGGAGGGAAAGTAACCATCGATATCCTTGTCTAAGGAAGAATTAAATAATTGTGAAACCTATAGCTCAATTTTCAGTCTTTCTTTTTTCTTTTTTTTTTCTTCTTCAGTCTCGAAAGGTGCATTATTATTACTACTGAATGTGTTGAATAGTACTACTTGTATACTAATTGTTGGGAAAGTCCACATATAAGTGGTCTTTTCGGAAAGTCCATTCAATATTGTTGATGTTAATGCTAAAATATGTGATGTTTATTATAAAATATTTGATGTTTATGATTGAATAATTGACATTTTATAAATAGTTGATGTTAGTGATAAAATAGTTGATGTTTAATGCAAATAATAGATTATTTGATAGTAAAATAGTTGATGTTTAATGTAAATAGTCGATGTTTCATAGTAAATCGTTGATGTATTGCATAATCGTTGATGTTTATTGAAAAATAATTGATGTTTATTGTAAATTGTTGGTATTTGTTGTAAATAATTGATGTTAATGTTAAAATAGGTGATGTTATATTGTAAATAAATGATGTTTTTAAGTGGACTTTTCGAAAAGACCACATTTAGTGGACTCTCCTAAAAGTTTCTCCTAGTAAGGTCCGTTTCGTTTGGACTAGGTAGACAAAACCTTAGCAGAATTCAAAAATACCAATCAATGTCAAAGATCTTGTCTCTAAACCAACCTGAATCTCAAAATCACTCAATTACTTTTAGTTTGTCTCGAGTTTATACCTTCAGATCCATAGTTGCTTTTTTTCTAAGAGAATTTTTTTTTTCCAAACTCTAGTATACTTACCGCGATATGGAGATTATCAGATGGTGTCGTGGTGATGTCAATAGCATTTAATAACTATGACCCTCTAAAAATAAGGTTTTTAAAAGATAATGATCCGTAATTCCCGGACATGTAGTAGGTCTTTGGTCCTTGACATATATTATTAAACATTGAAGCCATGAAGAACAAATATGCTGTGCACTCATATCAAATGAGAAACGCAAGCAATAAAGTGCAAATTACGACTGGGCACTCTTTCAATTTAGCCAAGGATATGGGGCCAAAAAATTCCATTTTAAAACAATCCTATGATATTATGATATTGTTGTTATGATAATAAATTTAGAAAGTTGTGGATACGAACTTATCATCCTTTTTCTGAATAATCACTAATTTGTGTTGGAAATGAATGTTGTAAAATGACAATACATTACTGATAAGAACTCATTTAAAAAAAAAAAAAAAGAAAAATACTTATAAGAACGTCCTCAAAGCGAAAGAAATCATCAGTACTCCAGTATATCCGCATGTTTGGCCAGCAACTGGCTAATTGAGTTTTGACTGTTAGTTAGTTGAGGAATAGTGAATAATATGTTAAAAATGATTTTTCAGAAATAAAAATAATTACTTCATTTATAAATCATAATATTTTAAATAAATATATATTTAACAATGCTGCAGCAATGTAAAACTA
>JAYMSL010004092.1:0-11527 GCA_036897195.1 Plantago coronopus | reverse complement strand
GCCCCCCCCCCCACCTCCGCCACCCGAATCTTCGTCCTACCCGCCGCCCCCTCCACCACAAGCAGCTCCACCTGTGTATTTTCCATCATCCCAATATTCACAGTTCAATCAGCCTCGGCAGCCACTAGACGCACCACCACCTCCACCACCTCCTGGATCTCCTCCACCACCGCCACCACCGTCACAGCCTGCATCGCCTCCACCATTGCCTCCTGCAGGCGCAACCAGGGAGAGTAAGAATGCAGGAACTTCAGCTAAAAAAGATTTGAAGCCTCCCTTGCCGTCAAGTGGTAAAAAGCCCAGTGGGTTTGGACCAGGTGGTAAGATGGAGACGGAAGAGGAAAGGCGATTGCGCAAGAAAAGGGAGTACGAAAAACAAAAGCACGACGAAAAGATGAAGCAACATTTAAAAGATTCGCAAAATAAAGTGCTTCAAAAGACCCAAATGTTGGCATCGGGGTCCAAGGTGCATGGATCGATTAGCGGTTCTCACATGGGTGATCGCCGGAGTACCCCATTACTAAGTGGTGATAGAATTGAAAATCGACTTAAGAAGCCAACCACATTTGTCTGCAAGATGAAGTGAGTATATCTGATCCTGTTTTCTATATTTTTTCAATTAACCTGTTTAGATATTCTATTAACATAGTATGTAGTTTGTTCAATAAGTAGTTGTTAGAACAAATCGATATTGATTGTTACAGCGATCAGTCTCATTTCTCGAGGTTGTGATTGACTGCTGAACTGTATCCAGTGAGAACAAAGTTGCATTTTGTGGGTGAATTTTGAATTACCTTTATGAGATTATGGGAACGAATTATGTAGCGCCAGACGCAAAGGTTTAGTCAATATGCATACTGCAAAGTTATCCTAGTCATTAGAGACCTTCCTATTAGGCGAGTTGCCAGTACTTATGAGTGTCTGCATTGTCACTATGAAAGCAATTTAAGTTTTTGGTATGATAATTGGTATTTATTTCTAATTATTGGTCCATCGGGGGTGTAAGCTTTAACACATTTTGTTAATATATGCTTAACCATTTTTATACTCCATTCGTCCAAGAAATAGATTCCCATTTCATTTTGTTGACTTTTTTTTTTGGGTCGTAAATTACTCCTAAATTATGTCTGCTAAAAAATGTAGAAATTTACATAAAAAAGGTATAATTATGACATTATTTTAATAATTATTTTCTAATATTTTCATTCAATAAGATTTAGTAGTAATTTGCAACGGAAACACGGTCAGAAAACAAAATGGGAAGCTTATTCTTGGACGGAGGGAGTAGTAGATATGAATTATATGTATCACTATTATCTTTTACTTGATACAAACAAGCTTTCTTATGTGATGAACCGTTACATGGAGATTTGAATACCTTAAGTAAGTTCACGTATCTTTATTGTGTTTTATACCTGAGTCCTGACATAATTTTATGAAAACGTTTATAGTAGATTTTTGTAATAATTACTTTTCCTTGATTCAATTCTATTCTGGTGCCATTGAATGCATTCTTCACCAACTTTTGTTAAAGTGGATTTTGTTTAATGGCCTTATAAATACGAGTCTCTGTAGATAAGAATGAAGATTTCCTTTACACTACGATAGTCCAACCGTGCATGCAGCTTTTGGTCTCATTCCAATCCATCTCTGCTTCACACAATCTTAGCCCTTCTTGCCCGAAATTGATTTGCTATTCCCTGTGACTGCAGATTTTAGCATTTTGTCTTTGTATATTGGTGAATTAAGTCATTCATCATCTCTAGTTGTGTTGTTTCATACGTTTTGGTATCAACAAAAAATCGAAGCAAGATAAGATAAAAATTTACTGGATTGTAATTCTGATAGGTCTTATGTCTGATAAGCCAACAAAATCTGAGAGTTCTTCCATGTCGAAGAATGCTAGGATGCCTGACTTTTTGTGTGACCTTAGGTAGGTCTTTGAGAAAGTTTCTAGGATCTTTTCACAGAATTATTGATATGCAATTGGTTATTGGTCCTTCATCCTTGTTACTTCATTGCGGTTTAATGGAATTTGTTTTTATTGTATGGGTTAGAAGGATTAATATTATTAAATTTCAGATGGGGAGCTGGAACTGCTGCCTTGATTCTCTTCGTTTTTTGAATTCTTCATCTAATGCATTACTGTGACTAAAGCTGCAGCTGCAGACCTCACATGACTTGTTGGAAATTGTTTCGTAACAGAGTTTACTACATGCTTGTAGAATTAATTACCCTAGGCACTCTGTTACTATATGGTTGAGCTACCATCACATAATTGCTTATATCTGCTGCAAAATGGAAATTTCTCTGTTGATTAGTTTCATTCTTTCCTTTTTCTTCTTATTTATATTTATTTATTTCTATAATTTCTGCTCTCTGTAGATTCCGGAATGAATTGCCAGATCCATCTGCAAAGATGAAGCTTCTGCCTTTACCCAAAGACCCAGACCGGTATGGAACCTTGTCGTTGGGTTGATATATTGTTCATTTGGTTCCAATTATATAAAATCTCAAGTGTATAATTAATATCGTTGATATCTGATTGAATTATGTGTTTCTCTCTTGGCATTAAAATGTGGTTTTATATTCCATATAACATGCTAATCTTCAATTGTAGTCGCCAAAGGTTGCCAGATCATTAGAAACTCTATTTTAGGGGTATAGATTGATGAAAATTTATCTCTTACCTTAGTTACATTTGTTTGATGCACTTCTTGCTGTAGAGCATTTTAGTCAGGTAGATGTCTGTCATGTTAATATTAGGGGGCGGGAAAATTTATGTTGGTCCTCATTCAGCTTCCTTGGGCCAACTGATAACATGGTACTTATAGTTAAGTGGTAATGTTAGATGAAGTTTCAGTTGCTTTCTTCATCATAACCTTCAATTGTGTTGATTTTTGAGAACTAGTAAACCAACCATAGAGGTGTTTGTTGCATAGCTTCCCCTTTATTGTTAACTCAAATACCCTAAGCCCGAACAGAAAACAAGCAAAAAGATGTGAGCCAAAAAAAAAACTAATTTAGTCGTACATTCTTTCCAATTGTTCAATTTCTGTCATGATTGGATTATGCAGATACTGCAAATACCAAGTTACATCGTTGGAGAAAAATTGGAAGCCTCAGCTTTATGTTGAACCTGACCTTGGTATACCACTGGACTTGCTTGATCTGAGTGTATACAAGTAAGCTTCGTCAACTGTTCCTCATATTTGCCATTTTGATTGAAGTACTGATGTAGTTTATGCCGTGCTCTTCTTGGCCAGTCCTCCTGTGGGTGAAAGGATACCCCTTGATCCAGAGGATGAAGAGTTGTTGCGTGATGATGATCCTGTAACACCAATCAAGCCAGATGGCCTTAAAACGAAAGAAAGGCCAACTGACAAAGGTGTTTCTTGGCTTGTCAAGACCCAATATATTTCTCCGCTCAGTGCGGATTCAAGTAAGCAGGTACAAATAATATCCGCTCTCTCTCTCTCCCTTCTTTTTTCCAATGGCTCCTTAGTAACCTAGCTATATGATGCTGATGCCATCTGCAGTCACTGAGTGAAAAACTAGCAAAAGAATTGAGAGAATCTCGTGGCCGTGATCTTCTGGAGAATCTTAACAATAGGTTAGTAAAAATTTATTTGTCATTCTTGTATTAGATAGTGTACATCATAGGTTTTGAAGTAATCTAATTCATTTGATTTTCAGGGAAATGCAAATTAAAAATATTGAGGCTTCATTTGAGGCATGCAAGTCCAAGCCTGTTAATAAAGAAAATCCAGCACTGAAAGTGAAAAGGATTCTTCCTCTGTTCCCTAACTTTGACCGGTATACTCTTTCTCCATTTTCATCACTGTTGAGTCTGTGCCTCTGTGGCTATCTGTTGTATATCCATCACTTTGAACCTGCTCTTGCATGTCTGTTTGGGGGATGAGATAAGGCATAGGATAGACGTTGTTGGTTAAAGGACAATGCAGTATCCACAAAACAGAACAGTAAATCCATAAACAATTGACAAAGATCATTGTTCACACTTCACATTTATACTATGTTGTCAACTGGGCGCTCTTAGTTCCTTGCTACGTACATTGTAAAATATTTTCGTATTGATTTATATCTTCTACCACGTCTATTTCTTTTCTTGTGAGAGAGGTGGGCAGTGAACTTTTTAATGTAAATATGTAGTTATGGCAATGATAAGATTAGTCTGGACGTCTGGTCCTTTAGAAAGATTATACCTAATTGTCTATTATCCTAATAAATTGTTTTCAGGTACGAAGACCAGTTTGTGGTTGCGAATTTTGACAACGCTCCCACTGCGGACTCTGAGATCTATAGCAAATTAAGTGATGCAGAGCGTACTGAGCATGAGAGTAAAGTAAGTCACCGTATTATCACTATCACTAAACTTAGTGATGTATGTATTAAAAGCTCCCACTTCTGTCAAGTGGAAATGATCAAAAGTGAGGCTAAGATAATATTGTTCTTCTTGACTTGTTTGTTTCGTAAAAGTAACTTTTTGCACTTGCGTGAATTGCGGAATCAGATTCCAAGTTATTTATGTTGAATTATCAATATGCCTGGTTACTTTACGGACACGAACCATTTCTAGTAGATCAGTGAAAACATGTTCCATATGGGTCTTCTCTACAATTCGATGTGGCAATTTTCTTTTGGTGTTTCGATAATTGCTGACTGCTCTTGTTGCTTATAGAAGATACTCATTCATTCAAGATTTTCAGGGGTTAGATTGATTAAACAGTGATTAAAGAAAGTTTTGTAATGTCTCCTGTTTTGCAGGCAATTATGAAAAGCTATGCAGCCTCAAGCTCGGATGCAGAACACCCTGATAAGTTTCTGGCATACATGGTGCCATCTGTTGATGAGGTAGATATTTTTACTACTTGAGATGTTGAACATGTTCTAACACTACAGAAGTAGGAAGAGGTAGACAACCAATGTTTGTTTTCTCAAATGATCTCGTGATTTTTGTGGTGGCAGCTGGAGAAGGACATTTATGATGAAAATGAAGATGTTTCATATTCATGGATCCGGGAATATCACTGGGATGTATGTTTCTATCATCTCCACTTTTGGTTTATTATCGTGTGAATGTTGCTGTTTCTTATATTATATTCTGCCAATGATCTGGTAGGTTCGGGGTGAAGATGTGGAGGATCCCACTACATTTCTTGTGGCATTTGATGATTCAGAAGCTAAATATGTGGTTAGTCTCCTTTCCTTGCCCGAGTGAAGCTTATTCTATTGTTGTGTACTTTCTGTTATAGACACTTGACCTCTTATTTTGAAAACTGCAAATAACCCCTTTGTACTTTCTGTACGGACGGGGCACTTGAAAGCAAAAGAACACACACAAACAAAGAAAAAGAAAATTCTTTTGAGCTAATTCATGTATTCACACATACTGTTCTTCAGCCGCTTCCAACCAAGCTCATGCTTCGGAAAAAGAGGTCCAGAGATGGGAAAGCAAGCCAAGAGGAACCTTTTGCAGCTCCCAAGTCAGTGACCGTAAGGAACCGACCCACAGTAGCAGTTCGGGAAGTGAGAGACGAAGAAACGGTATTTCTGCTTCTCTTCCCTTTGATGCTCCATAATTGCTTCATCTAGATATAGTGCAGTCCTCATACTTATTTATTATCAGGAGTATGCTGGTTCAAAGGGTGGGTCTGTGAATCGAAGGGATAGAATGGAAGGAAGCTCAAGTAGGCTACAGCGGACCGTGCAGGACAGAGATGACGGTGACCAGTACAGTGGCGAAGAGGATGAAATGTCTGATTGACCGGTTACACCCCGATTAATTTAAACCATTCTTTCTTATAAGTTGTCCTTAGAACTACATACACCTAGACCTGGTACTGGTTTTGTTTTGTTTATCGTTCGGTTGGCGCTAGATTTCGTGCTTCAAATTTTCTTCCTGTTGGTTGTTTGTTGAAGTAGAGAGATTCTTCTTTCGTAATAGGAAAAAAGAACTACAGTGTTTATAAATTATAATGCTTTCCTGGCCAATTGCATTTCCTGCGCAGTAAAATGTTACCCGTTTAGTTTTATTAACTTTTTTTTGGTTCGTAAATTACTCCTAAATTATATTGGTTAAAAGAATTGAAAAATTACATTAAAAATGTATAGTTATTGTAATATTTTAATTTATTTTATTATTTTTTTACAATAAGAGTTTGGAGTAATTTGAGACCGAAAAACGGGTATCAAAATTTTGTCCATAGAAAACAAACCTAACGTGAAATTGAAATCCATTAATTTCACCCTGGTGTTCCTCCGGAGAATGCGCCACAGCTTGGGAGGATGATTGTATCTATGGTTTTTCCACAAGTTGGTAAAAAAACGAAGATAATTTCAATCAAGCACAACAATGGAAATGGTAAAATTTCTAATTTTATACTCCTCAGTTTCACGAAACTATACGCACTTCTTAAATAGTGTACTACAGACAACGTACCACAACTCAGTTGGGTAAGACGCTTCTCCTCCAACTAAAAGGTCGGGGATTCGAGTCATCTTTACCTCTTCAAAAAAATAAAAAAATAAAAAAATAAAATAGCGTTCTACAAAATTTATTAATAATAAAAAAAAAAAAAAAAAATAAAAAAAAAAAAAAAAAAAAATAAAAAAAAAAAAAATAATTTCAATAAAACAATACAATTAAAATGATAAAATTTTTAATTTTATACTCCTCAATTTCACAAAACTTTACGCACTTTTTTTTTTTTTTTTTCTGAAACGGCAAAATTTTATTATTACTATGTATATGTACAAATATGGGTTACGCATTATCTGCCTCGCCCATTAAGTTCACCAATACCTTACTACCCGAACTCCCTCCACCTATGACTTTGGACATAGACGAAACCGACCATTTTTGTCTCCTTAAATAGTGTACTACAGACAACGTAGCGCAACTCAGTTGGTAAGACGCTTCTCCTCCAACTAATAGGTCAGGGTTAGAGTCATCTTTACCTCTTCAAAAAAAAATAGTGTACTACAAAAATTTACTACTATAGTATAAAATAAGGAAGCTATTCCGAACATAAAAACATTTACTTTCCTATCTACTTCATTACTCTAATTCATTTCTTTAAATTACGCACTAATTCCAGTGATGGGTAATGTTTTGTGAGACGGAGGAAGTATTATAATTTGAAAAAATGAAAACTAAACTTTTAATCGAGATTTTCAAATATTTACACGTGTTCAACTAGAATTTATTCGTTGTTAAAGCGTTGATAGTCGAATGATAATCTATAAACTTACAAAAATATCACTATATAAAGTCTTCCTTTTTGGGCTACACTTGGATGAGCTAGTCTTTGTTTTGTTTATTCTTTGTTGCTGTACTTGGATATTATTCATTCGGAGAATAATCATTCATGCTCCAGCAATTAAACTAGAATTTCTCTACTTAGGCAGATAAGGATTTGTAGTAGTGACAAGGTAGATGATAATGACGAGATGGATTGTAACCTTCATACATTATTACAATGAACTCACATATTTCTCACTCATAATCTACTAAATCTCCATTTCAAAATAAATAATCACTTATTTTAAATAATCGAACCTGTGATCTCTGAAAAACGGAGTGTCTTAACTCACACATATTACAAACATTTCGACATATTTTGATTTTATTTCGGTAAACGTAAGTATTTTAGGTGATTTCCAATCCTATGGAGTGTCAATATATATTCAAAAAAATCTTTATGTTATAAGTTTAAAGCTTAGAATCGACCTTGTTGATAGTCCCTTTCAAACTCTCTCTCTCTCTCTCTCTCTCTCTCTCTCTCTCTCTCTCTCTAGGGATCAAGAGGAAGAAGAGGAGGATCGGGATTACCACGAGAATACGAGATAATGATTTGCAATTTTGTAGTAGTGACGAGATGGATCTTGACCTTCATACACTATTATAATTACTCTATTTACAACGACTTCACATATTTCTTCCTAATAATTTACAAAATCTTAATTTTAGAGTAAAAAATCACTATTTTTTGTGAAATTGAACTCGTGATTTCTGAAAAACGGAGTATCTTAACTCACTGACTACGAACGGGTCGACATATTTTAATTTTATTTCGGTAACATAAGAAATGTAGGTGATTTCCAATCCTATGGAGTATCAATATATATTCAAGAAAATCTTTATATTATAAGTTTAAAGCTTAAAATCGACCTTGTTGAGAGTCCCTTTCAAAATCGGCCTAACTCCCTCTCGATCTGCATGTCAAGAAAGACCACGAATACATAATATTAATTAGAAGATAAGATTCAATTATAGAAGTATGAAATTTCAACCGAATATTATTATATTATTATTCTAATGATTTACTTGTACGTTACATCAACAATTAAATTAAGACCAGACTAAATCCAGCATGCATGCATGGAATTTCAACTAAGTACAAACTACTAAGCTTCCATTTGTGGCATGTTGGCTGCCCAAACAAGGCCTTAATATTCCTCATGCATGCTCTATAAATTCACTAGAGAAATCCCATCTTATCATCATTCACACATATTCTACATACATTCAACATCTCATCACATACATTACACACTTACATATTTCACTCTATGGATAGTAAAAGTTCCATATCCGCGGTTTTGGTGCTACTTTTGTTATCAACATTGTGTATCCTGCAAAGTGATGCACAACTCTCTACCACGTTTTATAATACCAGGTGCCCAAATGCAGCAAGCATCATCCAAAGGTCTATTAGACAAGCAATAGCACGTGAGCGTCGGATGGCGGCATCACTTATCCGCCTCCATTTCCATGATTGTTTTGTTCAAGGTTGTGATGCATCCATCATGCTTGATGATGCACCTACAATTATAAGTGAGAAAGGTGCGGTCCCAAATAATAATTCAGTAAGGGGGTACGAGGTTATCGAGGCTGCCAAAGCTGCAGTTGAGAGTGCATGCCCTGGAGTTGTTTCTTGTGCAGATGTAATCACATTGGCTGCACGTGATGCTTCCGTTTATGTAAGTGTTGATAAATCCTCTTAAAATCATCATCTTAGCAGCATGTATATAACTCAATATTAATTTTGTATTTATATTTATATAACTCTAGGTTGGAGGACCAACGTGGACTCCTAGACTCGGTAGAAGGGACTCTACCACAGCTAATCGCGCTCTAGCAAACAGCGGGCGTCTTCCAGGTCCAGATAGTTCGCTTGCCAGCCTTATTTCCGGCTTTGATAATTTGGGACTCAGCACAAGGGATATGGTTGCCCTCTCAGGTAACTTAGATAGTGGAGTTATATGCTCTTAAATACAAAAGACAAAAACTACTACACAATACAATATAGGGGACTATCGTAGATATGATCTTCAATTCTTCATTATTCGGGTATGTGTTTGTACCATTGCATGTATTCCAAATCAATAAACCCACAAATTTCTCATTTGAAGAGTATGCATATATAGAGAAAATGAACTTATAATGACATGTGTATAATGTCTTAATTACAGGATCACACACAATAGGACAATCTCGATGCACTTTATTCAGGTCAAGAATCTACAATGGAACTGACATTGATGCAAACTTTGCCAACACCAGAAGACGTCAATGTCCACAAACGAGAGGAGTCGGAGACGATAATTTAGCCCCACTCGATTTGGTCACTCCCAATTCATTCGACAACAACTACTTCAGAAATTTACTCCAAAGAAGGGGACTTCTTGCATCCGATCAAGTCCTTTTCAGTGGAGGATCAACCGATAGCATTGTGTCTGAATATGCGAGAAATCCAGCAACTTTTGCTGCCGATTTTGCAAGTGCGATGATCAGAATGAGTGAGATTGAACCAACTGTTGGACAAAATGGGATCATCAGGAGGGTTTGCAGTGCCATCAATTAAATATTTTTGGGCTTACTCTTATCTTTTTATTTAGTTTACTGTTTAAGTATTTATATTTGATGTATTCTCGCTATCATTAATAATGTTTGATAGCCTAAAGTTTTTAATTATATATAAATAATTATTTGTGATTCTTCACAAATACTTTGAAATAATTATTAACTTTCAATTTTCCACTTGAATTATTATCCCCTGGCATTATGTTATATTGTCACATTGTGAATAATAGATGCTCATAACTCTTACTTGAAATGTATTGACTGAAAAGTCCATTAAACTGCACTCACATATGTGTTAAGATCAGCTAATTGAGTTTAACAATGAATATTGAAGCTCTATATAACTACACATCAAGATTTGATCCAACTACACTAGTTTGTATTATAATATTTCGAAACTAATAAACATTTATTTTATCGACTAAAATCAATATGCGAAAATTGTGCTTGAGCTCCCGGCACCATATATATCTCCGCCAGTCCTACTCTTCTCTAATATATAAGCTAATACTATTATACTATGTGCATTCATTTCACAGCTGCGAATGCCATATTAGTCAGTTTGTTGTGATGATCGAGGCTCATAAACTCAACCATATAGTGTCAATAGTGATCGAGGTAGGAGTCATAAGATGGTTCATCGTTCAGTTGAGAAAAGTAGTTGAAAGTCTTTGCCAGTAAAATATTTATATATAACTAATATTTACTTAATAATTTGTAATAGTTTACCGTATTTAAAAAGAAATAGTGATCTAGAGTGTGTGACTGGTATCCATATATTACCTGTCTCCAACTCTCCATACTGCATGCCAAAAGAGAATAATCCATGCATGCATCTTTGACAAAATAGAAAATTCAACGCTTTTCATAATATTTTCTACGTATAATTTTAGCTAAAAAAAAAGCTGTACAAGTACAGAATAAATTCAACACGAAACAAGAAACTTTCAACACATAATAATATACTACTGAAAAGTATACATGGAATTGTCACAAACTAGCCTGGATGCCTGCCCTATAAATTCACTACAGAAACAACCCTAATTTCCACTCATCTTTCTGCATTTTAGCTCAACACCACTTTTACTTTCATACAAATCAAACTTTACTATATACTCTATTACTTAAGATGGATACGAAAACATCGATTCGTCTTCTTTCTGCGCTTACTATATTGTCGATTTTCACTACCATGCAATGCGAAGCCCAACTCTCCACCACATTTTACGACTCTAGCTGTCCTAATGCAGCTTCTATAATCCGTACGTCCATCAGACAAGCAATAGCAAGTGACCGTAGGATGGCTGCTTCACTCATCCGCCTCCATTTCCATGATTGTTTTGTGCAAGGGTGTGATGCCTCAATCTTACTTGACGAAACGCCTTCCATTCAGAGTGAGAAGACTGCCTTCCCCAATGCAGGTTCTGTTAGGGGATATGAGGTCATTGAAGCTGCCAAGGCTGCAGTCGAGAGAGCATGTCCCGGCGTTGTCTCTTGTGCTGATGTAGTTACACTAGCAGCACGTGATTCCTCTGTATACGTAAGTGTTAAATAAATCAGGCTGGGGCGACCGCCCCCTGAATTTCAACCCCCCCCCTCCCCCCATAGTACAATTGCTGAACACATACTCAATGATCA